>JASUDE010000704.1:0-19736 GCA_034509685.1 Colletotrichum cereale | reverse complement strand
AAGAGGTAAAGAGTAAGGGTGTAAAGCTTTATTAGACTATTAATTAATATTAGTATTTATAGTTAATAATAATAATAATAATAATAATAATAATATTTAGTTAAATACTTACTTTATCTACTTTATTTATCTTGAAAAAGATATTAACTCCTTTTTGTCTAATAAGCTATAGTATATATTTCCTATTAAACTAAAAATAGTACTAATAGTAGTATATGTTTGGCTTTGTAGGTATGTAATAGGATTATAAAATATCTTTAATATATCTCTTA
This sequence comes from Colletotrichum cereale, assembly GCA_034509685.1. Classification (NCBI taxonomy): domain Eukaryota; kingdom Fungi; phylum Ascomycota; class Sordariomycetes; order Glomerellales; family Glomerellaceae; genus Colletotrichum; species Colletotrichum cereale. The sequence goes on along the minus strand of JASUDE010000704.1, from coordinate 19,464 downwards.
GGTAGGTAAGTTAAAGCTACTGGCCCTCTGTTAGGTAGAGAGCTTTAAAGATATTATTTTCAGTTAATTTATTTAATATATCTAGAGCTGGTTTTAACTCTATAGATATATTAATCATTAAATAAACAGAATTCCACCTAGTTTCGTTACCTATAAAATAGATCATATTAGTATTTATTACTATTTTCTATTATATACCTTTATTATAAGTATAATAAATATAATAGTATATTATTATTAATAGTTAATATAATGAATAGCAAAGTTATAGAACTTATATAGAGGTATTTTAGTTTTATATATATTAATAGGAAATTCTCGCCCTTCTTTAGCGTGGTCTATAGCTGTTTTAAACTCTTCGTAAAGTATAGTATTATTTCTTAAAAGAATTACTATACGCTTAAGTTTACCTAAGCTACCTATATAAGCTATTAGTGTAATACTTAATGATAGTAATATTCCTTATTATGTTTAGTATATATATTAAATATATTATATATAATAAATAAACTAAATATAGAATATATTATATAATTACTTACTATAGTGTGTTTTTAATGATTTCTCTTGTTTGTTAGGAGATAACTTTTCTATATTACTGTTATAGTTATTTATAATAGAAGGTATTTTAAATTCTACTATATTAGTATCTTTAACTATACTACTAATATACTTATCTATAATAGCTTTAGCTACTAGATTTAATATATGTCCTATATACCTTATATTGTATAAAGGGAAAGTCTTATTATTATTATTATAAGAATTAATAAATAGATTTAAGAAGGTATTATTATTAGAACCGTTATCTCTAGTAATACTATATAGTATTAGCTTAATAATATTTAATAATAATACTACTATTAATTATTATATATTAGTTATATTACTTACCTAATAATATTTTCTTTAGGAATATTATATTTCTTAAGAATATTATCCTTAAAAATTTGTTGTATATATAATCTAGTGTGGGAGTTATTTAAATACTCAAATCCTATTATTATTAGTATTAGTATATATTAATAGTTAATAGTTACTTAATAATACTAAGTAACTAGTAATATTATAATAATAATACTTATTATATAACTAGTACGTACCTAGTTATAAATGAATTAACTTAGGGGAACTATTAATATAAGTTCCTATAACTCCTAGATAGGCTTTATTATCTATAGAGGTCTATATATCTAGTTGTATAGATATATAACCATAGTTATTAAAGTGTTGTTTTAGATTATATATAATAGTAGCCTCTAAAGAAGAGAACTTTAAATTAATATAACTAATTAACTTAGGATAATTAATATTAGGAGAAGTACTATAAATAATAAATTAGTATATAATATATCTTATTATATAGATATTAGAAAGTTAGATTTATATAATATATTAATATATATAACTTACTAGTTTAAAAAGGTTGATACGCTATTAAATTTATTAGATGTAATAGGATTATAACTAATATTAAACTTTAATAAATAGTTTATTATATAGTTATAAATTTCGTCTTCTTCTATATTATTAGTATTACTAATAATAGTACTTTCTCTATATATCTTTTTATTAGAAGCATTAGATAAAGAAGTATCTATTTCGCTTTGTTCTAAGCCTTTATTATTAGACTCTATAAAGTCTTTAACTAAATTTATAGTTAGTATTATTACTAAAGATATTAATATAATAACTATAGTATTAAGACTAATATTAATATAGTAAAAAGAGGGTTTTACCTTAATATTACTATAAGTATAAAGCCTAAAAGAAAACCTCTTAAATTAGAAGAGAATATAAAGGCTTTATCTTTAGAAGAATCGAAAGATAATTTATCTTCTACTTCTATTATAAAAGAAATTATAGAAGATAATATAGAAGATAATATATCTTCTAATATAGTAAATAATACCTCTTAAGAGGGAGAGGTTTTTACTACTATAATAAAAGAATAGTATTAAAAATTAGGCTATCCTTCTTATCCTTACTTAGTTAAAACCGCTAAGTTAACTAAGGGTATTCCTTTAGAAAAATTAAAGGAAGAGGACCTATATTATCCTAACTACATAAGCTCTTAGTTAACTAGGTAACAGCCTAAAGTTAACTATAATAAAGCTAATTTTCCGTTAGAGAGAATCTATATAGATACTCTTAATATAACGCCTACTTCTATTAATAGAAATAACTACACTATACCTTTTACAGACGATTATTCTAGCTTTAGAGATATTAAATTCTCTAAGAATAAAGAGGATATAATTAATATCCTTATTAATAAGCTAGAATACTATAAAAATTAGGGTTTTAGTTACCCTAGAAAACTACGCCTAGATAATAGTACTGAATTTAATATAGGGGAATTAACCTCCTATATTAAAGAAAAAGGCATTATACTAAAGCCTTCTACGCCTTATACACTAGAATAAAACGGTATAGTAAAAAGAATAAATAGGGTTATCCTAAATAAATCTAAGACTATTATAGTAGTAAATAACTTACCTAAGTTCTTACAGGATATTATCCTAAAAGAAACCACTAAGTTATTAAATTATACTACTATAAAACGCCTAGAAAAAACCCCTATAGAGGCTTTTCTAGACTACTATTATCCTAATAAGGATAATAAACTAGACTTATCTAATGTATATAAAATAGGCTCTAAAGTCTTTATCTATAAGCCTAAAGAAAAACGTATATAATTAGATAAGTTAAATACCTATATAGAAGAAGGTATTTACCTAGGAAAAGAGGGTAGTAATATATATACTATATATACTCCTTTTAGGCCTTATAAGTCCTCTATAGTAAGGACTTCTTATATTAAACTTATAGAAAGTACTATAAGAGGGGGAGAAAAAATCACTATTCCTTTTAGTACTTCTATAAGTTCCTCTTTAAATCCTATACCTTCTAAAACTACTATAGAGGTTAATATATCTTCTATAAGTAAAGAAGAAAAGGATAAATATAAGGCCTATAATAATACTATAAACTATAACCTTAGTATTCTACCTAAAGAGCCTACTACCTTAAAACAGGCTTTAGAAAGCCCTAAAAAAGAATAGTAGAAAGAAGCTATATTTAAAGAAATATCTACTATTATAAAAAGGGCTACTTTTTAAGCTAAACTAGTAATAGTATTAAAGTCTACCTCTAGGGTACCTTTAACTGTTAAATAGGTCTTTAAGAGAAAAATTAATATTAATAGTAATATTAATAAATATAAGGCTAGACTAGTTATTAGAGGCTTTAAATAAAAATACAGCCTTGATTATTTCTAGACCTTTATAGCTAGAAGTAACCCTACTACCTATAGGGTACTTCTTACTATAGTAGCTGCCTTAGACTAGGAAATTCAACAAATAGATATTATTAGAGCTTTTTTATATAGTGATTTAGAAGAAGAAGTCTATATTAACCCTTCTAATATACCTTTAACTAAATTCTTTATTAAAAGTCCCGATTAAAATACTATAGGTTAGGATAATAAAGAAGATTAAATTATACTACTATTAAAAGCCTTATATAGACTAAAACAGAGTCCTAAGTAGTAGTAGTTAAAGATAAAATCTATGTTAAAAGAAATAGGTTTTATATCTTTAAAGTTAGACGAAGCCACTTATTATAACTAGGATAAAAATAATCCTCGTTATATTAATACCTACGTTAATAATTTTCTTATACTTAATAAAGATATTAAGTAAATAGAAAATATAAAGCGTAAAATCTCTAAATATATAGAGATATAAGACTTAGGTGAGATTTCTAAGTTTCTAGGGCTTTATATTACTAGAAATAGACCTAATAGGTTTATAACTATATTATAAGCCTATTATATCTAGTAACTATTAGAGAGGTTTAACCTTAAAGATACCTCTATTAATAATATACCTATATTAATAGGTATATTAAACGCTAAGAAAGAGAATAAAATAGAAGGATATAAACCTTCTAAAGAGCTTATAAAGTAATACTAACGCCTTATAGGTTCCCTTATATACGCTATGTTTATAACTAGGCCGGATATTACCTATAGTGTATCTTTCACCTCCTATTACCTTTATAACCCCTTAGAATTCCTACTTAAATAAGGTATAGGTATATTAAAATACTTAAAACGGACTATTAACTATAATATTACCTATAAGGGTAATAATAATAGTCTTTATATACCTATACTAGTAGGATATACTAATTCTAACTAGGCTAGTTATAAAGAAACTAGAAAATCTACTTCTAGTTATCTTTTTACTTTAAATAGAGGTCCTATTAGCTAGAAATCAAAAAAACAGTTAATTATATATTTATTAACTACAGAAGCCGAATTTAATAGTTTATAAGAAGCTATTAGAGAAGCTATATAGTTAAAAGGCTTATTATTTAAAATAGGGTATAATATAGCCCCTATAATAATAAAAACAGATAATAACGGCGCCTTAAGCTTAGCCTATAACCTAGAATTTTATTAAAGGACTAAGTATACTACTATATATTATTATTATACCTAGTAAGAGGTTAAAAAAGGCAATGTAGAAGTAGAATATATCCCTACTTCTTCTATACCTATAGACAGCTTAATAAAACCCTTAAATAGGGTTAAAGTTTAAGAGTTAGTTAAGCTTATAGGCTTATATAATAAAAATAAGCCTATATAATATACCTATATTTAAGGTATATTTTTCCTAATATTATTAGGAATTATTTCTAATACGTTATCTAAAGAGATAGCTTATTCTATTTTATCTCTAAAGTACTTATTTCTACTCTAGGGTAATTCTTTTCCTTTAACCTACTTATAATAAAGGAAAAGAGGGAGTGTTAGAAGTAAGAGTTAGAATAACTCTTAAAACTTCTATTCTTAGTAATATTTCCTTTATTATAAGAAGTATTACGTAATATATATATATATATATTTATAATCCACTAGTTAAGTAGATTAATATATATATTAATTATATAATTATATTAATTATATAATTATACTAATTACGTAATTAACTAAAGATTCTAGAAGATAGTTAGAGGAGTAAGATTAGCTTTATTTCTTCTCTCTTCTTCTATCTAAGTTAACTTATTTAAGTTAGGGTTATTATCTTACGTAACTAAGGGTTATATATAACATTCTAATTTATAAGCAGCTTACGTTAGTATAGAATATTCTAGTAAGCTTAATACAGTTATATAAGGGACTATTTAGTCTAGTTCTATCTTCTGTTTTCTTCTCTCTCTAAGTAAGTAATATCTATAGTAATAATCTAACTATTATACTCTCTTTACTACTTATATATCCTTATATCTATATTATTACTTTACACCTCTCTATTTTATATTCTTACTTTTATAAGATATAACTATATATAAGGTTATATACCTTATATTTTATACTATCTCTTTATATCTCTAAGAGAGATAGTAAATCTATTATACTAATAGAAGTACCCCCTCTAGAAGAAAATAATTATTATATAGTAATTATATATAGAAAAGAAAGGAAAAGAAACGTAATAGCGTTATAAAGTAACGTAGTATAAAGGTAAAGTAAAGTAAAAGTAAGTAAAAGTAAGAAAACTAAATAATAGTTATAAATAAAGTAAATATCTATAAAATAGAATAATAGTAAAAGTAACTAATCTAACTATATATCTTAGGCTTCTATAGCGCTATTCTAGCTATTATAAAAAGGGTATACCTAAGCGGTTAATAGTTATTATTATAGTTACTATTATTACTATATTCCTTAGAATATCCTTCTAAATATAGCTAGCTAGGCGTATAGATACTTAGTAGCTAGGTATATATATAGGCTAGCTAGGTAGATATATAGGCTAGCTATATAATTAAGTAGCTATATACTAGTCTACTAGTAAGCTAGCTAGCTATTAATATATAGGCTAGCTAGGTAAATATATAGACTAGCTAGGTAGATATATAGGCTAGCTATATAATTAAGTAGCTACGTATTAGTCTACTAGTAAGCTAGCTAGCTAAGTATATATATATTTAGCTAGCTAGCTAGTTAGCTATTAATATATAGGCTAGTTAGGTATATATATAGGCTGGCTGTATAATTAAGTAGCTATATATTAGTCTACTAGTAAGCTAGCTAGCTAGGCGTATATATATTTAGTTAGAGGCTAGCTATATAATTAAGTAGCTATATAATAGTCTGTTAGTAAGCTAGCTAGGGGTTCTTAACGGCTATAATATATATCTTTATAGGCTAGCTAGGCTAGCTAGGCTAGCTAGACTAGTAATATAAGCGCTTTAGTAAACGTAGTCCCTAAGGTAGTAGGTGTTAGTAGTAGTAGTGACGTGTATTTTAGCGGCTGTTACTATACTTAGGCTTTATTACTTAACTCTGTTTTTATACGTAAAGCCTTAATAGCTAAGTTAAACTTTGCGGCTAAGAAAAGGCTAAGTAAGACTAGTAATATATGTTGTTCCGTTATAGGCAGGCTGGCTGGGGTTTTTTAGCAGCTATAATGGGTATCTTTATAGGCTGGTTAGGCTGGCTGGTAATTGCTCTGCTTAAGATAGCGGAAAAGGGCGTTTTGCGATGTGAAGTCTTAGCGGCAGATTTAGTAGCGAAATAGAGCTCTACAGCTATTTGCAAAGATATAGCGGAATAGAGCGTTTTTTAAGGGAAATTGGGCACCGCACTTCCGGTAGGGGTCTGGCTGGCGACTCTGCTGCTGCTGTCTCTTAAGTGCCTTAATTGACGGCAGCTCTGGCACTGATATTGGCAGTGGATTTGACGAAATGACGGGTGACATAGAAAGTGAAGAAGGGTAGTGAAAGTGAGGTTGAAAGTGAGGGTGTTGAAAGTAAGGGTGTTGGCTGGAGGGATGTCGGCTCCGGCCGGGCTGGTGGTTTTTACAGCGCAGGCTGCAGGCAAATAACTCTACTAGTAGGTGTATATTAGCAGCCAGGCTAGTAAAGAGAATGTAGGCTTCTAATTAGTTATAATTAAAAGAAAACTAACTAAATAGCTCCTCTTAATAATAGTTAGCGTATTTACCTCTTATTATGAATTTTAATAGTAGTAGAGGGTTAATATCCTATAGTATTGTAACGTAGTTATACTACTACTTAATATAGTTGAAATAGGTGATGGATTGGTTAACTAGCTAATCGCTAAGCTACAGCTAGCAGTGCTAGCCCTTATAGACTGGCGCCAGGTAGGGCTCCTACAGACTAACTATAGGCCGGCCGACCGGTGGATCACGGCATCTCTAGTGGGATCCACAGCCGGGCCAGGTAATCCATAATAGCCACTTTATCCTATAATAACTAATACCTATTAAGATAATTTTATAGGGGATAAGGCTTTTATTAGTAACTAATTACTAAATTAATAAGATATAGGTACTTTAGTATAAAGGGATCCCTTTAGGATATATAATATATTAAAACCTATATAGGTAATAATATCTTACCTTAGGGATACTATAGAGATAATAAAGGAGGACTACTATTAGGAGAGGCTTTAATATAAGTACCTCCTCTAGAAGCTTGCTAAGCGTCTAGTAACTTATCTAAATTAACGTAAATATAAAAAGCCTTTATTTTATAACTATAAAGCTATTAGGGAGGAATCTATAAGCGCCTAAGTAGCTAATTAGATTATTACTATTAAGCTAGGTAATAGACTTTATACTAAAAGTACTATAAAGTAGTATATAGAATAAGCCTTATCTAAAGTATCTTTATTACTATAGATATAATAGTATAATTATAAAAAGAGCCTTAAAGATCCCCTTACGTAAGATAACTTCTTAGCGTTTATTTACTAATAGTATATAGATCCTAAGATATAAGAAAGGGAATACTATAAAGAGCTAAAAATAAAAAGAATAAAGGAAAAGTAAACCCCTACCTAGTTCCTTACTAAATAGTTAGTAATTTATAATAACCTAAGTATAAAGGATATAGAGAACTTAAAGGTAGAAGTATATTAGTTCTTCTTTAGACTACTATACTCTCTATAGAATAAGATAATCTATTAGAAAGTCCTAATAGAAAGGGTATATAATATAGCCTATAAGGCTAACTAATTATAGTTACTAAGTTAATAAAAGGTTAGTAATAGCTTATAGAAGGATAGTAAAAAAAGACTATATCTATCTATTAAATAGCTATATTATATATCCCTTTTTTATAGAAAACAAAGTAAAAGTAAAGAAGCCTTTAAAAGGCTAAGCTTAAGAGAATCCTTAGGGGTACCCCTATAGAAGTTATATAGTAAGGAAAATTATATTAAGCTATTATAAAAGAATTATAGTAGTAATATATAGTACTACTTATATAACTAAATAGGTTATATTTCTAAAGACTATTAAAAGAAGAAGCTATAAAATAAAGGTAATAATAGGCTAATATATCCCTAACTAGAGTAAGATTTAGTAATAGTTTAAAGAGTTATAACCTACCTAAAAGCTATAGATATTAACTTATTAGAAAACAAATAGGCGTAAGTAGTATACCTAGTATACCTACACTAGATATTAAGAGGGTACCTACTAGTCCTACTACTAAAAGTAAAGTAATTATTTTATAAGGAGTTACTAAGAAACTTATTAAAGTTAATATAGATATATACTCTAAAGTTAACCTTATTAGTATAAGGCTTATTAAGCACTTAGGCTTCGTACTAGCTAGTGCTATAGTACTATTACTAAAGTTGTTTAGTAGTAAGCCTATAAGATAAAAGAAGGCTTATTAGCTAACGTTTTTCCTCTTAGACTATTATAGAAAGCTAAGGGAGATTTAGTAACTATTTACTATAGCTAAGAGAAGTAAAAGAATAGTAGACCTCCTACTATTACGTTAGTTAATAAGATAAAAAGGTATTTATATTAATATAGTAATGAATACTTAGATATATAAACCTATATCTATTAGTAAACTAAAAGTAATTACTTATAATATTATTAATAATAGGAAAGAGTTGTATATAGTATATATTACTACTATTATAGGTATTTTAATAGAAGTACTAGTAAAGTAAGTAGTAAAGTTACTACTAAAGCTTTAGTTAGAAGCTAAAACTTTTAATAAATAGTTAGTAAAGGGACTATAGTTGAATAGTTTTAGTATAATAGGTTTATTATCTCTCTTAAATATGTGAAGAGGTAATAATAATAATAATATAATAATATAAGGTATATAACCTTATATATAGTTATATCTTATAGAAGTAAGAATATAAGATATAGAGAGGTAAAGTAGTAATATAGATATAAGGATATATAAGAAGTAAAGAGAGTATAATAGTTAGATTGTTACTATAGATGTTACCTACTTAGAGAGAGAAGAAGACAGAAGATAGAACCAGACTAAATAGTCCCTTATATAACTTTATCTAGCTTACTAGAAGAGCTTAATAAGTAAAAGATAAATAGAATGAGTTATATTGAAAAAAAATTAAAGCAAACTTATAAAGTAGTTACTAAGTAAAGAGAAGAAAGGAAAAAAAACATAGAATTAGGAGTAAAAGAAAAGTTTTTTACCTTAAGGCTATATAATAATAATATTAGGAAAAGCTAGGTAGACTTATATATTACATAAGATAACATAACTTTACTTTAAATATGTAATATTAACCTAGTAACTAATTAGTAATAAATTACTAAATAATAATAGATTACTAAATAATAATAAATTACTAAATAATAATAAAATAAGATACTTATATAAAATAATAGCTATATAAAAGAATAACGCCTTTATTAATATTAATAAAGGTGTAATATTTTAGTACTTTCTAATAACTATTATAAATAACGCGTTTTATTTACCTTATTATTACTTAGCGTTAAAGGTATATTACGTAATAACTTTAGAGACTAAAGTTACGTAAGGGGGGAGTAATTATAATAGATTTAAGATAGGCCTTATACCTAGTTGCTAATAAGTCAGCGACCTAGTACACATACCTTATTTATAAAAACCTTTTATAGGAAGAGCCTACCTAGAATAGGCTCTTTAAGCTTTAGTCTTATAATACACCTATACCTACGTTATAACCTTACTAGTTAAGTGCTTATAGCTAAAACTCTTACATAGAAACCTACTTATACGTTTATTTTACCTATTAAAGTAAAAAGCGCCACTTTAAAGCTAAAAAAGAAGTAATCTTATATAATATATATAATATATATCTATAATATCTTCTTAATTTCCTTACTATATAAGTATTTTAATAGATTAAAATAATTAATATTAAGAGGCTAAAGCTTATATAATAAATAAGGAGGTATATATAATATAATAATTTTTTCTTCCTTATAGTAGTTATTAAATAAAGTTAATTTATAGCTATTATAGCTATTTAGGATTAAGAGGTAATAAGTACCCTTTATATAGGACTTTATAGTCTAATTGTAATATTTTATGTAATTTAGGCTAATTTTATTTATTATTTATCTATTTTTACTTAGGTATATACGCTAGCTAGGTAGAAACTAACTGTTAGTATACTAAGAGAAGAAGTAATATCTACCTTTTATAATAACGTATAAAGGTATTATCTAGCTATTTATATAAACACCTTAAATAATAGAAACCTATTTATAATTACTAAGCTACTTTATATAAAGCCTTCTATATTAGTTAGAAGTTATAATAACCTTTACGTATAATAGTATATCTATTAAGAAGCTAGTCTTATTAAAATTATAGATATTATAATCTTATATTCTATACTTAGTAATTATGTTTTATATAAGTATAAACTATTTTAATATAATTATAGAATTTTTAGCTAATACTTTCTAATAATTAATGTAATATTAGCATTATATATTAAGGTCTAGTTAGTATTAAATAAAGTTCTCTACCTTTTATAGTCTAATACGCGTTACGTTATATACATTAAGGAGGTAATTAGCTATATTTTATACGTTTCTTAGTTGTAATACAAATCCTTAAATAACTAGGTTAATAACCCTTTTATAAATTACATCCTCTTCTATAGGTGGTATCTTTCTTAAATTTATATAAGTTTTATATTATAGCATTTATTTAGTGTGTTACTCATATAGTATTAATTTAGGGATATTATTAGTAGAGGTAGGTTTTTATTTAGATAGTTTTAGGTCTTTTTAAATAGCTACTAGTATAAAGATAATATAGCTTTTATTTAAATAAGAGTCTATTGTTATACGTAGAGAAAAACTAATATATAAAGGATGTATATAGGAGGAAGAAAAAGTATCCGGCTTACTATGTTATCTAACTCGCTATATATATACGTTAATACTCTCTAATAATTAATCTAACGTTAGAATTATATATTAAGGTCTAGTTAGCGTTATATAAAGTTCTCTACCTATTATAGTCTAACACGTATTACGTTATATATATTAAGGAGGTAACTAGCTATATCTTATACGTCTTTAAGTTATAGTAGAAATCCTTAATGAATTAGATTAATAACCTATTTATAAATTACCTCCTCTTCTAAAAAAGTTATCTTTATTAAATTTATATAACTTTATATTATAGTAGGTATCTAGTGCGTTACTTATAAAGCATTAATCTTAGGATGTTATAAATAGAGGTGGCTTTTTATATAGATAGTTTTAGGTATTTCCTAAAAGCTTTAATTATAAGGATAATACGACTTTCGTTTAAAGAAGAACCTATTATTATATATAGAGAAATATTATTTATAAGATAAAAGATATAAGAGGAAGGAAAAGTAGGCCGCTTACTATAAATATACGTTATTCTTAACTAAGACTTTATATAAATACTTAATTAGGAGATATAGATCTAACTTACCCTTTAGGGTATTATGTTATATAAAAAAGGATTATATTGTAACTAGCGTTTATTACTCTCTTCTACCTAGCTTATCCTACACACTAATTCTTATAATGTTAATTAGGTCTATTATTAGCTAGATCTATAGTTATATCCTCTTCTTCTTTATAAGCGCTAGTTATATTATATATATTAGATTATATAAAGTACGCTTTAGTACTAGCCTAAGTACCATTTAATTATATTAATAGTTACTATAGTAGTCTCTTCTATAGCTATATTATTAACTAAATAACTTAAGAAGGACTTAGGTATATTAATTTTACTATTTACTAACTTACTTAACTGTAAGTCGTTAGGTAAGTCTATATAGAGAATAACTAGGCTAAATATAGCCTTATTTAGAACCTACTAATTGCTACGTTCGTAGTTAGCTGCCTAGCTAGTATACTACATATAGTGTTATTTAGCTAGCTGTTTCTATAAAGGATAGCTTAAATAGTTAATAACTTTAATAGGGTTAAAAGTAGTAGGTATAATAATTCTAAATAGTATCTTTAACTTAAGATAAGTAAGTATACTAGTTAAGAATATTATATAGTTAGGTAAATAGCATTAGTATAAAAGAAAGAATATATACTAACTTATAGTAGCCTTTTACTACTATAAAAGTCTATAAATAGAGTTTAAAACCTTTATAGTCTTAAAGTATAAGCCTAGTTTAATTTATATATAGAACTAAGACAGCTTTACTAGGTTATTAGCGTAGTTAGGGTATAGCGCTAATTACGTGTCTTTAGAATCATATAATTATATTAGGTATTTCTTTAGAAAGTAAGGTTATTTAAGACTATTATTACTAGTATAGAAGGGGGAAAAAACCTAAAATAAAATCCTAACTTTAGTAAATACTATACTATAGTAAGTAGTAATTAATTAAGCTTATACTCTTACTTTAAGCTAGGTAGTCTTCTTACTATAGCCTTTTATAATAAAGTTACTTAGAATTAATAAGATTAAGTAGCTTAAAAACTATATAGTAATACTTCCTAATAGTTAAAAGATAGATAAGGCTTAATTAGAAGCTAAAGTAGTTTAATTATATACCTATAGCTAATCTTTACCTCTAATTTAGATACTATTCCTAACGTCTAAAGGATATAATATTGTAAGACCCTTATTTAAAATGCTAAAGTTCCCTATTATATTAATTCAAGATATAATTAATTCTAAAGACTAAACTAAAAGTTTCTTTATACTAAGATAAGCTCTATTACCTAACTAAAACTTAATAATTAAATAGGCTAGCCTAAGAGTTCCTCTCTAAACTACACTACCTAAACTAAAGAGACTTCTAATATCTCTAATAAATACTTTTATACTAAATACCTTTAACCTCTCTTTAACTCCTATTAAAAAGAGTTACTAGATACCTTAATTACCTCCTATAGCCTAATTTAAAGTCTAACTATAAGGGAAAAAAGCTAATTAAAAAGAAAAAAAGGAAGTACTACTTAATTTAAATATTTAGGTATACTAAAAGGGAAAACGTATAACTCTTACTAGCTAGAAGCTTATAGATTAAAAAGAATATAAAGAGAAGTAATTTAAGCAAGTAAATTAGTATAAAGAATTACTAAAGTAATAAGTAGGATATAAAAAGAAGCTTAAGATAAAGAAGTATATAAAATAGAAATAAGTTAATTAGTTTAATATCGTAATTACTAAATATATATATATATAACTACGCTATATATATATATAACTACGCTATATATACTTTAGCTTTTACTATCTAGGTATTAAGACTAAGAGGGATAGTAGTAAGAAGATATAGAAAGGAATAAGACGTAGTATAAAAAGAGAAGAAGGCTTTAGAAAAAAGTGGAAATAAGAAGAAGTAAATAGATATAGAGTAAATAAATTAGGTTTTAAATAGGTAGTTTTTTTTATTAAAATAGAGAAAGAAAGAAACTAATAAATAATTAAAGTAAATAAAGTAATTAGCCTACTTTATAGTACATTAATTCTATTTATTATTAAATAAAGTAGTTTTATAAGTAGCCTAATTAGAGGATATAAAGGTAAAGGATAGTATAAATTAGAAGATAACTTACTTTTTATATATCTTTTAAGACCTACTTTTATTTTAATTAAACTAAAAGCCTTTATTATAGTTTACTTTTAGATATAATAATATAAGATAAGTAGGAGAAGTTATAATTTTAATTAGCCTATAAGCTTAGCCCTAACTATACTTCTAGTCTTTTAATTAGAAGATATTTCTAGTAATTAGAGGGAGTATATTATATTACTTTTAAAGGTAGTAGTGTTTCCCCTTAAGCTACCGTACTATAGAAGTCTTATCTTACCTTACGCACTTTTACTAGGTAATACCTCTATATATGATTTTAAAAAGTAAATATTACCTCTTCTCTTAGTATACTAACAGCTAATTTCTAGCTAGCTAGTATGCCTACTTAAGTGAAAATAGATAGAGTATAAATAAGATTAGCCTTAAATAGTTAAATTATTATAATTAGTATATAAAGTCCTATATAAAAGGTACTTATTACCTTTTAATCCTAAATAGCTATAATAGCTATAAATTAACTTTATTTAATAATTATTATAAGGAAAAAGAGATTATTACTTTATATATACCTCCCTATTAATTATATAAGCTTTAGCCTCTTAGGATTAGAAATTTTAGCCTATTAAAATACTTATATAATAAGGAAATAAAGAATATAATAAAAGATAAATTATATATTTTAAAGGATAACTTATTTCTTACTTTTAAAGTACTATTCTTTACTTTAATAGGTAAAATAAACGTATAAGTAAGTTTCTAATAGGCTAGCTTTATATCTTTTAAACTAAAAGTTATTATTTCTTACTAAGATTTTAAGCTAAAAACACCTATACTATTTAACTTATAGCTAAGTACTTAGGGCTCTTAGGATCTAATGGCGCTAATAATAGTAATTTATAACGTATAAAGCTTTACCCTACTAAAAGGAATGTTTAAGAAATATTAAAGCAGCTTACTAATACTATTATATTAAGTAATAAACTTTTAGTGAAAAGGTATTAGTAAGGTCGCCTATAAATAAGCTTTTATTAAATCTAAAGTTACTAGGCTTTATATAGTAAATAAAGCACTAAGTAAGTACTAAAAGGCTAAAAAAAGCTAACTATATTTTAGAGGCTTACTTATACTATAAAGGTAGAGGTAATATAGGTTAAAAAGGGGATTATTAGTACTAAGGGTAAAAATGTTTTTATAGAGAGTACTTATATAGAGGAAATTAAAGTATATAGTTACTAATATAGTAATTATAAAAAGATAAAGTATAGTATATAAATATACAAAGTAGTTTAAAATAGCACTAAAGAAGAGGATAATAATTAGTTTTAATTAGTTTTATATATTATAGATAAATTTACTTATTAAAAGAGAAGATAAGTAGGTAGATATATATTACTTCCTATAATACGTTGCTTACTATAAATATATATATTTACGCTTTAAGCTATAGGTAATAGTAATATACTATAACTACTAAAAGCTAAGTTACTACTTAACTAAGTATAAAGCCCTAAAGAATAGTAGTACTATACTAATAGGTTAGTAACATAATTCTAAAAAGGCTTTTATTAGTATAATTATAATGGAAAACTAAGTTATATAGCTAGATAATTTAAAAAGTAAATAGAAATAAATAATACTTTAGATTATACTATACTAGGAGATATTATACTAATTAAATAAATTATAAAAAGATAGGTAATTATTTTATAAAGGTATATTAAATACTAAGTAAAGGTTAATATAAATATGTATTTATAAATTAATATTATTAGTATAAAGTTAGTTAAGCTACTTAAGGTATAGCTAGCTAATATAAAGCATCTTACTTTAGTTAAGTTTAATAGAAGTAAAGAGATTTTATTTATAATATACTAAATTACGTATTTCTTTTTAAACTTAAGAGGTAGGCTGTAGAAGATTTAGTAACGCTTTACTAAATTAATATATCCTAAAGGCTTTTTAAATCTTCTCTTATTCTAATTATTAATAAAAAGAAAAGGTATTATTATTAACACCTAAATAAACTAATAGGCTTATACTTTAAGACTATAAAGGTTTTAAACTCTATAGGTAAAACATTTATAGTAGTAAAAGGCTACTACTAAGCCTAAAACTATAGAGGTTTTAAACTCTATATATAGACTTTTTATAATAGTAGAAAGCTACTATAAGTTAGTATATATTTTTCTTTTTATACTAATACTATTTACTTAGCTATATAATCAATACTATTTATACTAATTTTTATTAGTATATTATCTTAAGATAGAAATACTATTTAGAATTATTATAGTTACTACTTTTAACCCTATTAAAGTTATTAACTATTTAAGCTATCCCTTATAGAAATAGCTAGCTAAATAACACTATATATAGCACGCTAGCTAAGTAGCTAACTACTAACGTAGTAATTAGTAGCTTCTAAATAAAGCTATATATTATAGGCTAGTGCTTAGTATGTTAGCCTAGGCTTTACCTAAGTAACTACGCCCTACTAGCGCTCTACTAATACTTAACTAGCGCTCCCCCTTATACTATATAGACTAATATAATAGGATTTTCCTATTTTCCTTTTCTCTTCCTAAGTTAAAAGTAGATAGTAATAAAAGTATTTTACTAGTTAAATATACTTTAAAGCTAGCCCTTTATATACTTTTAGCTTTACTTATAAAAAATAATACTAAGTTAAGTATAACTTCCTACTAGCTTAATAATAGCTAATAGAATAATAAAGAACTAACTATAGTAGTTAGTAAATAAAGCTATTAGGCCCCTTTAAGATAGAATTACTTAGCTTACTATAAAGCTAAAGTAATACTAAATAAAAGTAGTAGAGACTATAGGGTTAACTATACTAAAAGGTAGTACCCCTTTAGTAATACCTAGTAAAAAGCTTAGTAATAGACCTAGATAGAAGCCTTTACCCTTTTTACTAAAGTTTAATAGTAAATAATAAGAGTATATAGTATAGGCTTTATAAATAAAAAATAAAATTAATATAAATTAATCTTTTTACTTTTTAAACTAAGAATTATAATACTTAATTAATTTATATTTAGACTTTAGTTTTTAGTAAGTAGTTACTACCTTCTATATAGCTAGAGGGAATAATAGTTACTAAATACCTAAAGATTTCCTTTTATACCTTAACTAAACGTACCTTAACCCTAATACCTAACTATATACTACTACCTCTATATATATACTATACTAAAAAAATAATAAAAGCCTAGTAATATTCCTTCTAAAGTTTAAGTATATATTAGCTAAAGTAAGGAGGAACTAGTAGCCTATAGTAGTCTAAATATCCCTTCTTAAATTAGTACTTAAATAAAGATTAAAGGAATACTTTATTATAGTCTACTTACTACTATATAACTATATAAAGTAGCTATCTTAAGTAAAAGAAGTTACTTAGAAGATTAAAAGAGTAAAGCTAGCTTTTTATATAAAGTAGTACTAATAGGCCCCCTAAAGCCTAATAAAAGATAAAGATAAAAACACCTCTATAATAAGGTTAGTCTAAGTAGTAGCTATAAGCAGCCTTAAGATATAAAGAAGCTATACCTACACTAAGTCTAGTAGCTTAAAGACTAATAAATACCCTAACTACTAAAAATACTTTAAGTATAGTAAAATTAACTATATAGCTTTAAACTATTATACTAAGCTTTATAAAAAGAAAAGAGTAGCTAAACTTACTAAAGTTATAAGAGTTAAAAAGACCCCTTTAAAAGAAAGTAGGTCTAAAGACTAAATAGGTACTAGCTTTTCCCCTTCTAAAAGTAAGAAGTTAGGAAAAAAGTAGTTTTAAAATAAAATTAGGTTCTAAAGGTAATAAAAAAAGAAGTTAAAGAATAGGCTTAGTTATAAGAAGCTTTACTTACTATTAGAGGATTAGCTACTATATAAGTATAAATTAATAAAAGATATTTAATTTCCCTTTTAGTTAACTATAGCTATAATATTTATATAATAATAAATAAAAAGCTAGCTTATAACTTCTACTTACTATATATAGACTAAATAAAAAAACCTATTTATAAGTTTATAAAAAGAATTTAAGTAATTATTTATATTAAAAAAGTAATAGTAATAGACCTAAAGATTAGTAGTTATATTTAGAAAATCTATATATATATTATTAAAGACTTAAAACCCTAAGTCTACTTAGGTAGACTATAGATAATTCTAAATAATATTATATACTAAGTAAAGGATTATAAAATATACTATAGTAAAAGAAATATAAAAGTATATCTTTTAAACTAAAAGAAACCTAAGAATATAAAGTATATCTAGAGTATAAAGCGTCTACTAGCTTTTACTTTTACTATTATATATTAAAAAGTAGCCTAAGTATAAAAGAAAACACTAAGTAATAAGTAAGTAATACTAAGTATTAAAGTAATAACCCTATAGGATATTAAGAAAGCCCTCCAACTAAAGAAGAAAGTTAACCTATAGAACTTTATCTAAGTAGATATCCTTAGGGACTTCTTTATACTCTTTAACTTAGAAAAGGTATACCTACTTCCCCCTAAGTAACCTAGTAGAAACTATAAGATACTACTAATACTTAGGCTAGATAGTAATAACCCCTTATTACTATAGAGAATACTATAAAATATATTATAAGAGGAGCTTTTAGTCTTAAAAAAAACCTTAAAGAATCTATTAGATAAAGGGTTTATTAGGGCTACTAGCTTAGCTACTAGTACCTTAGTACTCTTTATTAAAAAGCTAGGTGTAAAGGGCTAGCTTTATAGTACGTTTAACTAGTAAAGTGCCTCTATTACTATCTACTTTTAACTTAGGAAGGAAAAAGGAAAATAGGAAAATCCTATTATATTAGTCTATATAGTATAAGGGGGAGCGCTAGTAGGGTGTTAGTAAGGTGCTAATATAGCGTAGTTACTTAGGTAAAGCCTAAGCTAATATGCTAAGTACTAGCCTATAATATTACTCCTTCCTTTTATTCTACTAGTAAATCTAATAGGTATAAGCTAAGTCTCTATTATTATTTATAATATTACTATATTCTACCTTATACTTATTAAGTACTATAAGCTTTATAATAGTGTTAATTAGTTTCTAAAAGAGGTCTATATATTTTTCTTAGTATATAAATACCTTTTTAGTTTTTTTCTACTTTATAACCTTTTATCTTACTACTAATATACGTTTAACTTAGTACTACTTTTTACTACCTACCTTAATTACTAGTAGTAGCTAATTATTTATCTAAGTCTAGTTAAAAAGTAAGTTTTTTACTACTTTTTATAGTAAGTCTATATAGAAGTATAGGTATATATACTTAGGTATATTAAGTTTTATAATATATAGTAAAATAATCCTAGTAACTTTATACTTATAATATAACTAGAGTATTAAAGAAAAATACAAAATATAAGATAATATAAAAATACAATATATATACAATACAATACAATATAAATATATATATTATATTTGTATTATATACAGTATTTAATACAACTATAATACTATTATATATTATATTTAATAAAACTATATATTTTATAACCTTACATTATATAAAGCTATAGTAAATTATATTAAAATATAAATATAATATTAAT
>JASUDE010000703.1:0-19859 GCA_034509685.1 Colletotrichum cereale | reverse complement strand
CTCCATACCAGGTCTCGGCCCCGTAGAGAGCGATTGGCAGGACGCAGGAGATCACAGCCTTGCGTACAGCAGCGGCCGGGAGCCCGCCTTTTGTGGGCAGCCTAATGCGCGTGCTACGATGAATGAACTACATCTAAACATATAACACACTTAGAAGAACGGCTGTCATCTAATCTATTTTGCACGAGAGATCTCCCACCTGTCAGTGTCTGACACTGCCTGTCCATTGTCTGATGAAACCCGGAGTAAACAACATGAACACCATTCACCTTGGCGCCATGGAAATATTAGTCGTTGAGATAACAAATAACGCATTGCTGTCAACAACCCTCCTCGCGAGTATGAAGACCCGAAAGAAACCCCGAATCTCCATCATCGCTAGTAGATGCTACTTTTTGATGTTTTGGTTCATGTCTGACACGGTCGCAAACTTCTGAGTAACTGGGTGGTCCTTTTTGGAAAGGCACGCGTGTGTTTGCTTGAGCGTGTCTGTGTGCGTTTTCTAGCGCTTGTCGGAGGAGACTTTTCACTGACTTTATGGGTCTGCCACCGATCGAATCGTCGTTAGCTGATGACATTCTTTCCGGGGCGACGTCAGTGGGCTGATAGTTGTGCAGTCTTTCCCTGGTGCGACCTGGGCCTTTTCAGATCTGTAACTGCTAGAGAATGAGAGACTTCGACATAAGACCATCTCCGGGCGCGGCTTTGGCATTATTAAGCAAGTCGTGGATCAGATCAGAGCCGCAACCGAAATCGATTTCCGGCCCCGCAACTTTGGGCATTGAATTGATTTTGGCTGCATCAGGTACTGTGTATGTGGCGTGACAAGCACAAGATACCCCTGACCCATACGTGATCGAGAAAGCAACAAACAGCTCTTGGCATGGTCAACTTCGCAACCACGGCAATCTGAGAGCCATTGCTTGCTGCGACAAAGAAACAGAGTCACTCACGAGCAAGCAATCTACTCTATGCTTTGGCTGCCATAACGTTAAGAACAGCCAAAGGCAGCTGAGTCTGTAGAAGAACAACAATCTTAGAAGCTCCAAAACAGAAGACGATTTCGCACGCAACTGCACGGGGACAGGAAGACGTCGTTTTCTTAGAACGGAGTTGTAATGACTCTGATGAGGGGAGCGGCGGTTGAAACTGGCCTCAATCTTTCGTATGCGCAAGCGGTGACTTCTGGCAAGATTTACAGCCGCGACGGATCGAGACCCGTGGAGAGTGCTTTGAGCGTGCTCCTGTATCGCCATCGGCTGGGAGCCGACTCGCTGCACGCCTTCCTAGCTTCGCCCCAATGCAAAGTGGAGAGGAGAAAGGCGTGGAACCACACGACGACCGCCCGTGCTAGGTTGCCCCCTCCTGTGGTTTTTCCCAGCACTATCCGAACTACCTTTCCGTATGGACGAAGCGACCCGGGAAGAAAATGACGGATAAGAGAATTCTGGTCAGGGGAGAAGATCCGCTTCATGTTAGAACGGTTTGCACAGGAGCGTTAGGTGAAGACGTAGCCCTGTAACATAGTTAAGATTAGCATAGACCATGTCGGCACTTCGCCTGGCACGTCCCTTGCCGCTCGAGACGTGAAATATACCAACCAACCGACCAACCACAACGTCGGATGCTCAGCGAGCTATCTGAGCAAAGGAACGGGCCTTGCGCATAGAATCGGCCCCTCCTTTCGGAAAGCTGACCGTAACGATACGCATGTACATACAAGCCAGTCCTAAATGAGGTGGAAACAATAAACCCTCCTGATTTATGCTTCTAGACTTAGATCACTCTGAGTACGAGCTGGTCTCACCGCAAATTCTTTCTCACGGACTTAAATAAACCTGCTAAAAGATTGGCATAATGCATGCTTAGTCTCTGCAATTGGAAACCAAACCTTGAAGGATTGTAGATAGTCGCTATTCGCATAGGATAGAACAACACAAGATGTCCTAACGTAGGTTAGTATAATAACACCCAGTAAGTCCATACACATGATACATAGACTATAGTAGTCAGGCGCTGCCGGTGGGAAGTTTTACTTTGAAATACTCTGACTAGTCTAACTTAGATTTTGCTGCCTACGAGACGTAACGAGGGAGGAAGGAAAGTCACACGTGTGTCCAAACAAAACATTGCAAGTGAATCCGACGCGGGCCCAGCCGCAACCTTTAAGCGCAGTGGTCAGTCCTACTTTGGGTTCGCGAAATTCTTAAACATTTCCATCAGTGCCTCCATGTTTTTGTTCAAGGTTATTGTCATGGCCTTCATTTCGTTTTCAAGCCTTTGGACTCTGCCCTCCAGCTGTTCGGCCGCATTGTACTCCTTGCCTACAACTTCATCGAGGCCTTGTTTCTGCTGGTAGGGACGATCCGCAATAGACGAAGCTGCCTGAGCATCTTGCAGGGCCCTGCGACGAACGGGGTTTTTTTCAAGGTTTGATGGATCAGAATAGCTGCTGACATAACCAGCGTTCCAAGGTGGGTAGATGTTGTCTCTCAAGCAGACCTTCTCGATCTCGGCTCGCGCACTCGTGGGACCGAGAACCTTGCTAAAGCTACTGACGGTAAGGATCTGAATGCCCTTTTTGTGGAACTTGACGCAGCAATCCGCGCTCGGATCTTTGTTCCTGGCGGCCATATTCTTGCGCTTCGTATGCGACTTGGTGACCCAAAGCAACTCTTTGAAGTCGTTGCGATCGTTGTAGGACCACTGAGACTGGCCTTCCGCAAGGTTTTTCCAGCCAGCCATTTGATAGTAATTTTGAACCTCCAGGAGCCCAACTTCAGAAGCTGACTGGAGACGGCGAATGAGTCGTCCGTCTCCTTCCAATGTCTCAATACATACCTGGGTCCCAAATCGACCCTGTTTCCGCACACCTATGATAAGAGAGAAATCGGCCGCTCGGGCTGTGGTCCACGGATAGTTTATCGTCGCCTGACCTTCAGCAGGCTTCAAGTCTTCGGCAGTCGCAGCTCCCTTGTCCACTGACTGCAAGTGCTCATCTGCTGTCAATACTGTCCATGCTTTTGGAAAGTGGTATCGTTCAATCAAGCTGTCAATCAGTTCCTTTTCCTTGGTAATAATATTCCTAGCTGATTGGTTCGTTCTGTCGCTCTCAATGATCCTGTAATTCTCTAGGACTAGGTTGTAATGGGGGCCGAAAAATGCCAGAGGGATACACCAGCGGTCCAAAGAAATATCAGCACCACTGGTGCCCAAAGCTGTCTTCTCTGCTGCGTTGAAGTCCGAGATTTTTTGGTTTAAATCATTCACCCGTTTCAGCGCGATAGGGTCGTCAGGGTTTCGCCCCAGGTGATGGAGCGCAGCGGTTGCTTCATCGTAGGTACTCGTCACAGCAGCCGGCGGGACGGGAATGTCATCCGTTTCCATTGAGGAGTCTTCCGCAGGATCTGGTAACTTCTCCTTGCCGTCCCAGCCGACCACTTCGTCTATATCGAGATGGTTCACATTCTGCTTTTCTGCCGCACTTTGAAGTTCTTACACAGTCATGTCAGCACACAATCGGTAGCGCAGGGCAAGTCCGTCCTACTTTCAAAAGCTTTCGCTGCATCTTGATGGTTAGTAACACTTGCGTGCAACAAGCATCCTAGACGTCTCCAGGCGGCTGTCTTCTCCTCCTCGGTGGAGTCTGGTTTGACACCCAAGATTTCCGCATATGAAGTATCAGAGCAGCCAAGAATACGCCGAGTCTCCGCGGTCACCTCTCCGAGGCGTGCACCGGCGTCGCTCACAGCTTCACCAGCTTGGTTCCCATTTGTATCCCCCGGGCTGGCTGAGGGAGCTTCGAGGGGCTGTTGTATGGCAGCAGCCTTCCTCTTTAGATCAGCTTCGATCCTACCATCTTCAAGCTCTGGGGTTGATTTAGGTGTCAGAAGAGACGAAGGTGCCCCGGTGCCTTTGATATCAGAAGTAGTGACGGGGTTCTGCGCAATGACTTGATTCTCTGTGGACATGTTTACAACGTACGATACTGTTTGAGTGAGGAAAAGCAGTAGAATGACGGTGCCATCACGGCTTTTTATACTTTTGGGGTGTCCAGCACCACAGCAAGTAGTTGAGAAACGTCTTCCGTTCGATATGGCACCTCTTCTGAAAGCTCTAAGAGGCTCCGTCGAGTGTTGAGACCTTCAAGCAGTGGTCACTATGGAGCTAGAAATGACTGGAGCCAGAAATGACTGGAGCTAGATATGACCACACCCGACGAAACGATAGGTAGAATCTGGGTCAACCTTTTGTGAGGCATCGCACCAAGATCCACAACGTCCGCCCGAAAGCTCTAAGCTGCTCATGAGTAACTGTGGCATCACAGCTGGAGATGGCTGAAGATAGAATTGACGATCTTGCTGGAATTTATACACACACACACACATAACTTATTACGCCCTGGCTAAGCCACAAAGGGCTCTTGCATCTATCTAACATACTCCCCTTATTGAGTGTCTACCCTGGTCTCAGATGAGCCCATATGCAAGATCCATTCCGGTCTACAGCATGGAGCATATATTGCTTCCTCTTCTGAACATACTTTCCGTGTTTCGAAAGCTAAGAACAGCCTGAATGCGCTTCCCAAATCGTCAAAAATAGCGATGGCTGCCTAACTTAGACGAATTAGGGAGCCAACGTGCTGGGTGACAGTGCGAGTAAGCAGAAATGCTATGCGACTGTACTTACTGACATCCGTTCTTGGCTCCAGCAAGCAGCTCAAAGTCATCAGATTCGATACATACGTGCATACTGTCTTGTTGTTATGTAAAGTAATGACACTATGTGGAGCATCTCGAAAGATTCACTATGTCTTTCTGAAGAGGAAGCAAATATGCTCATAAGTGTACATACGTACATCTTCTGACTATCTATGCTCAAATCCCAGGCAACATCTCCCAAAGGTCCCCTCTACGCGTTATGGAACCTCGCCGCACATCAAGCATTTATTCCGACACGTTCGAGCTCGACGATCTGCTGTTAAGGCTTACGAAGCAGGCTGATGAACAGTACGATACGGCCATATCCCTCTTGCGGCAAGAGAACACAGCGCTCTATCACGAGTTGAGGGCGGTGCGGCAGCTATGGACGGTCATAATCGGCCTCGTAAGGGAACTTACTGAAATAACCGATCAGCTGCAAGAATTGTTCATGAAAACACTGTCGCGAATGGAACAGGAAACGGCAAGCTACCTGGCAAACTGCACCGCATTTTAGGCTGCCAAAGCCAGTCGCTTCAACGGTTTATTCCGTATCCATGCAGCGACGGTGCTTCGTCTACTGCTAGATTTAACAACGGTCTACTGACTATAAAATAGAGAATCGGACCTCGAACAGGCTGAAATGAGCTCTTGAAACGCTTCGTTCACCCTCCTGAACCGTACGTGAGTTTCGGCGCTCTGCTTGCGGGCCCGCTCTTGCTTCTGCTTAAGTCTAATACTGCATCCACCTCACTGGCGCTGTGTTTTGTCTTTCGACCCCCAGGGAAGTGCACACTGTAGACGTTGACAATGAAAGACGGTGACTCTCTCCCTCCCAGACATGGTGATGATGAGCAGGTCAATACCTATGCAGTCTCCAAATATGATCAGATGGTGCTGAAAAACGACAAAGAGATAGACTGGTGGTGGTCTCTCCTGGCAAAGATTTTCTCGTGGCTGTTGCTGGCGGGCTACATCATGTTCCCGTCCACATGCGAATCACTAAGATCTAGCAAGTGATGCATGTTTGTATCCTCGAGGACCGGGTACTAAAACGGCACTTTGACAACAATCTCTTGCTTGATGGCGTAGACAAGACCTTGAGATGGTCTCACGCTTAGGCATTCCCCGGGGCGATCTCTAAATGGCGTGATGATTTGCATGTCGTCTAGTGTTGAATGAAAGTCATAAAAATGGAATCATGTGGGAGGAAGGAGGCGTAATCATTGAGATATTTTCCCCTCAAATGACTCTCAGTCTCGGATATTTATATTTATGTTTCCTTGCTATCGAGTGAATCAGTTAGATAAATAAAGTGGGCATGTGTTACCCGGAGCAATAACCTTGCCTGATTGCACAAAGGAAGCTGTCACACAGATGTTGCCACGCGCTACCGCTTTCCCAAACGACCTCGCTCCTTCATTTTCACCTCGCTCCTGGATCCCCACGAGAGCTAGTATTTAGAAGCGTCTTTGGGGCAATACTATATAGAAGAAACAAGCCCCTTCCAACTACATGAATTGCCCCCTAAGAGATACTGCTTCGTGATAGAAGCATAATCCCTCTTGGGAAGATACGTGCGCAGCTAGCCACGTGCCTACCTAGCGTGGCCACTCCCGCCCTCCGCTACAGTACTGTGTATATACTGGTTATGCACAACTTGATATATTTACCCAGCCGATGGCTTGAGACGAATCGATAGATAATTGGTGTTTACTGTAGACTGAAACTTTACGTATACAGTGATGAGAAGACCAGCTACTAATAATCGCAAGGGTATCGAGACAGAATCATAACTTCCGCTTCTTCGCAACTGGAAAATTCTCTTACTGTAGCTGTGTCTCCTAAAAATCCTTCAAGTAGCCCATGAGGTCTTGCTAAGCTTCAATAGTCAACTGGTCCCAACCAGCCGTAAGAGTAGCCTTGCTGCACTGAATGATACAATGGGATGAGTTAGGAACCCGATGGATATGTTCCAGCGTCAGCCCCTCGCTCAGCAGAAGACGAACCCACTCCTCTGCGGTCCGCTCCTTCCCACCGACAGCTAGCATGATCATGTCCATGGTAGTAGACTCGGGCTTCGGAGGCAACTCGACGACGTGTTCGGCTATCAGCAGGGTACTATCCGCCGCCATGGCTAGAGAGATATGCCGCAGAATACCTTGGACTTTTTGGTCGTTATAGTTATGCAGGCAATGTCGAATGTAGTAAACCAACGCCCCTTGTTACGTCTTAGTTCCTACAGCGCTGTCGAGATCAGAATACCAACATACCTTGGACCGGCTGCTCCTCGTGCATGTCAATAGACATCAGTTGTAACCCTGGTAAATTACCCACTTCCCTGACCATTGAAATGACAGGCCCTTTGTCCTGTAGCACACAATGATCTAACGACAGACCAATGCTCCCGCAGATAGCCTGGACCGCATGACCGCTGCCACCGCCGACATCGACAAACAGTATTCTATCGTTGTTGGCCTTAGTCGATGCCTCGGCAATCCACGAGAAGTCATACACGCCGACGATCGGCGCCAAGCGATCTAACGCTGTCATTGCCCGCATGAACTCCTCCTTTTTGCCCGGGTCGTTGTAAATGTTCCACATGTCCTTTATCCCCTTGGTGAAGGTAACAGGACTAGGGCCAAAGCCGTCTGGTTCGTTTCGCCCATTGCTTTCAAAGTACTGGATCATGTCGCAACCAGACAATCCGTACTCCATTCTAGAAGAATTAGCTAAAGCCAATAATACCGTTGAAACGCTACATACACGACTTGGTCTAGGTCTCCATACGGGTTTCTGGGAAGAAAAATCTTGGACTTTGCAGTATGCGCAACTCTATCAGACCCGGCTTCTCCCAAGACGCCGGTGGAAATGAGCATGCGTGCGACCCGCACTAGAGAGTTCATCAACGCTTTTGTAGAGAGAGTATGGGGCTAGGCGGTGTCACTTACCAAGAAGCGGAAGATCGACGCTCAGCTGGTCGCTCAGCTGTGCGTAGGATATGGATTGCCCGGTTGGAATGTGTTCAAAAACGTGCCAGTGAACGAAGAGTTTGATAGCAGCAATTTCGTTACTTTGGATGCTGTGCAGCAGCCACTGGTCCTGGGGCTGTGCGACAAGGTTGCGAATGTTCCCCGTGAGATTGAGAATTTTTGACTGGAGAGAAGACTCTACCGCTTGGCCCATGTCACCACGAAGCGTATACTCCGTGATGGCTCCGAGCAGATTCGTAGCCAGCCGTCGAAGCTTATGGCAGTTCTCAACTGATCTGGGGGAGTCCATTGCTGCGTCTCGAAGGTAGTCCACCCTAAGAGATCGTGACGGATGCGGTCACAAAGGTGTGCGGGTTTGAAGATGGTTGATGCTGGAGTTCAGAATCTGCAGGATTGTATGTATGCTTGATTTACTTTGAATACATACTAACTACTCTTGCACAGTGCAAAGGAGCCTTCAAATAAACCAATATATTTCTCTGCTTTTCTTGTTGTCTATTATGCCTGATCGCAACAAGTGTATTTGGCCGCATCGCCCAAAGTGTAGAGCCATCATTTGTGGCTTCTTCTGTAATGGGTTATCGTTGTCGCAATTTGTGGTTACTCAAGAGCACATAGATCAGCTAATTGCGTATCAACATTTCCGGCATCGAAATGCCACTGAATGGTTCGTGCGTAACATCCACGGACGTTGACCAAGAACCTAACGAACCAATGGGTGCTCGCTGAGGTCTCTTGCAGTGGCCTCCAAAAGCTTGTGGACGATTGGTAGTGCTAAGTTCGATCAAGGGCTCGTCAAACATGTTCTTCCGAGTCAGCGGTGTAGGCGCCTCAACCGAGTCTGCTGCCCAAGGTTGGCTGCCACTTTCGGCTGCGGTACCCAGGCTAGCCTATCTTCGCGTGGCGACAACTGGCTGCCAGTTTAGGTAACTGTTTTTGACTAAGATCCCCTACATCTGAATTTAGCTCTGATTGTGACCGTCAGCTTCGAACCGACCCACAAGCAAAAGAGAGTTCTCTATCTCTGCTACAAGTTCATCCGAAGTGGGGTCTTTAGCAAACTTTGAGCCCTAAGATTATTGTTCGCATGGTCGCCAATATTGGCTCCCCATCAGGCAAGCATGATCTCAACTACCGTTGGCACTAGGTTTCCGAAGTCCGCTGTCAGGAACAAGAGGTGTCTGGGAAACCGCCAATAGCCTCCTCGTATACATATGCATCGTTGTAAGTATGTACAGCTCATTAGCGATAAACCACGAATCAACATGAGCCAGGGTGTTATGGTTCCCCACAAATTTTCTCTGCTTCTACTGCAAGTATGTATTTTCCACCCGAGATCCTTGCCATAATCATAGCATGTTGTGAACAAGACACGCTTCGAATTTTATTATTATGTATCACAAAGCAGGGTCGCATAGGGGGCAACTCATAGAGTTGAAAGTGGCTTCTTCAGTATGGGTCGTTTCGTATGGCGAAGCGACCTTGTGTGGGAAGGCGGTGTCGCTCGGCAGTATCCCACTTCGAGGCTCAGTTCAGCTTCGTGAGATTACAGTAGTCAGCGAAAAGGCCTTCACCTTCTTCCACTCTCTGATATCTTTCCGCACGGACACGTAAGCTGTTTTTGATGCTTGCTGCCGTGTCTCATAAAGCAACCTGCGAGGTACCCTATGTTCCACGAGCTCGACGGTTCAAATCCTACGTAGGTATCATCTACTGCGAGTCTTCGACGAGCGGCTGGTTCAATTTGGAGGTGCAAAGCAACTGTGGTGAACCCGCATAGGTAAAAGCCGGTCTACTTTGCGCCCTGGCTTCTGATGTCAATGAAAGAAACTCTCGATTACCTGTTTGAAGTTGGAATATAAGGCTGCGTTGACATCGATAGGCTTATGTCGAAACATAGGATGACGTTTGTTTTCAAAGCAACAGCTTTTAGACCTAGATGTAAGCTATGGTAAAATAGCAGACAACGGGGCGAGGGAACCTCTAACACTTATTATCTTTTAAAAGCTATAATGGTTAGTTGTGCATTACGACTTATAACGCTGTATTGTGAAATTCCTAACTCTGTCACAACACTAGCGTCTCATAGTTTCAAGTTATCTATCTGCTTTATCTATCCTTGCTGTGTGGACATTAATAACCAAGATGGACTAGCCGCTACAAGAAATACGTATAGAAGAAAACCTTATCCGCTGGGACTATTTCTCAGCCCAGGGCCGGCAGGCGGTGGAAAGGGTGGCAGGTCTACGGCCATGTAGGACTGGCGGTCGACCTCCACCGTAGTCGTCACGAGAACACCCTCATCTGGTTGTTGGTGGGCGGGATCGCTGTCTTTTTGCGTCCATATACGGCAGCGTTGTCTCATTTTGTTAAAAGTTGGCGAATTCTCTTTGAAAAAAAAGTTTTCCGACGACGCGGGGCGACGTCGGGGGGCGATATTGACAAGTAGCAAACGCAGAGGGGGTAGACTCGCACATAGCATCGCCGTGGACTGTTCAATGAATGACCATGCCACAATATCGACATGGTCCCACGTTTCATCGAAAGTCGTGCTGTACTCCACCAAATATTTGATCCGGATGGCCGATGTCACGCAGGCGCTGCCTGCCGCGTCAGCCTTCTTCGGCGCCCCTTGTGCCGGGAGACGGGTCCCTGACTCACAAAGAACCGACGCTGAACAGCGCAATGACTCCCAGGCGCCGCGGAAGAGAAGCCTTCAGCTGCCAAACGTGGGGGATCGGCAGGAGCAAGATGGCGATGTCTTCCGCCATAGCGAGTCCGCCGCTGCTGTATCCCACTGCCTGCAAGTTCAGACAACGATGGTCGGTGATGGTGCGGTCCCAGATCGATTGTACGGGTGTGCATTGTACCGCAAATACGATGGTGAAGAGCGTGCCATGAAGCAGGAGGATGATCGCGATTCCCAGAGCGATTCTGCGGAAGGTTTGTGACGGGAAGATGCGGTGGAAGAAAAGCACGATTGACAGCTTCACGGCGGCTTGGAGGACAACGTAGACCAAGCTTCCGACGTAAAGCATCTAGCTCGGCGTTAGCGAGGCATCACATTCAATCACCGGATTCGGATTTCCAAACCTTGCGGATGACAATGCCATTCCCCACCGGTATGGTCCAATAGTGCATGCCGAAACCAATGCTTGTAATATGCAGGTAGACTGCAGTCAGAGTGATGATGAGGACCTATCGGGTGGCGTTAGAAGAGCTCTCTGGGGAGTTGGGACTAGTTACTGCTGCGAAGATAGTCGTATAGTCGTCTCCCCACAGGGCACCGGCGTACTTGATCCGTGTAAAAAGACGAAGTGCCACGACGAGAAACACGAAACTACAGCTGATAATAAGCGTACGTCGGACTTCCGGCCTCCGCGATTCCTTGGGATACGCTTCGCACAGGACTCCCTCTACCGCCGCCGCAGCTTCGCCAGGTTAGGAATAACATTGTGAATGGAGACGGTTTAGCTGACTTAGCTGGTCGCCAAACGGGCAGTGTGTTTGCACACATGCCGATAATTCCGCTTGGATGGCAATGCTAGAACAGATGCAAGCAGTCACGTCTTCTGGATCGCAGGCGGACATGAGGAATGTGCTGCTGATACATTCCGACTAGATAGATGGCATATCAGCATGACGGCGACCTGGATAATAACGCAAAGACTCACAGCACATGACGGAATCTGCGAGAGAACCTCGGCGGCTGACGTCGCCTTTATGGTAGTAATGGCAAGCTGTAAGACCAGGAGCACGGAGGCTAGCGACAGACGGGACGTTTTTGAGGGCATGCTGACAAGGAAGCGCGAGGATGCTGAAGATAGGCGGTGACGATGTCACTAGATGTCTCTGCACTGATGGGGGAGACGTATCGTGTATCAGAGAGCACATCTCAGGGCGCGTCACCACCTTGATGGAGGTAATATACGCGGCGCTTGAAGAGATATATCTGGCGTCGACTGTAGCAGACGAAACATGCTTACTGTTCTTCCGCGCGAGAAGAAGGGCGCCACTTACGGAGCCTGTGGCCAGCCTATTGATCAATGCCTCGTCTTACGAACATTCTAGGCCTTGCCTTTTAGGCCTGACTGCCAGTCTCCAAACGTTGGACCGTTGACGTAGAATTCGCAGCAGACGAACGGATACTCAGGCTGTCTGCTAGCCATCGTCAGCATTAGTTGTGCGCATCATCGTACGCAGTCATTGTCAGGCAGCCCATATGCTTTCGATACAGCTTGTCCTTGAAGAAACCGTTTAATTAAGAGGGAAGGTATCATGAACAGAATCTATAACTCGAGCTATCGACGCACGATGAAGTTCCAAACGCTCGGGAGACCGACTGCTTGAATAGTATACATCATCCTCATCGTCCGTGTAAGACCTTGAGACTTCCTCTAACTCATCCATGCCTTGAACACAGCTAGAATCAGAACCAGACGTGCTATGATACTCCTCATCAAATAGGCCTGCTTCATCCACGCCACACACAGAATGACCTACTGACTCAAGCTCTTCGTCGCTGGGCGGGTTAATGAACAACTCGGGCGCGTCTGCAGTTTTCAACTGAGAGAGAGCGCGGGTACGGTTCATAGATAGCTGGTGGGTGTTGGGAACCAGGATCCGTACGCAACAGTACATTGAAGCATGTTCTGCGACACTGAATCGCCACAGAGGTAGGGAGTCGGGGGCAGCAGTCCCGGCTCGACAGCGTCTTCCGGCGCATGCTCCTCCAACATCCGCGCAGAGAGCATCAGAACTTGCTCCAGCACCTTGACGATGACGGTTATATTGCTAAAGTCCAAAGGTCAACGCCTTACACACACACACACACACAATTTATTACGCCCGGCGGCGAAGCCGAAAGGGCTCATTACTAAAGCTGACTACATGTACATTACTGAGTTTATGTCTCTGTCTCCTTGAAGCCCATAAGCGATGTCTCCATTTCCTGCTTAATCCTCCATATCTGCCGTCTTGCTTCGGATTCCCGTGGTTTAGTTGTATTATTAGCATGCAACCTTGAAGCTTATTCTCCAAGTGTTCAACGTCCTATCTACGGCGGCTGAAGCAGTGCGTGCTGTCGGTGGCACGGGTTGTTGGGTGGTTAGGATTATGTCGGGTTTAATGTGTTCGGGGGGGTCCTCCCATTCCGATTCTCATCGCCTTGCGTCCAGCAGGCCTGTTGCCAACCCAAATCGAATCGTCGCACGAACCGCTTGCATGTTTGGCATCCATTTGTCGTCGTCCGATGGGCTCTTGCCTCCCAGATAGAAGGATATATTGCTTCTCTGTGTCACTGTGCATTGGACCATCTCGCTTCTGAACGTTGTCCATTGTGTGCCTTGGAAGAGGAAGTGTTCAATCGTCTCTACTGCCTGTCCGCACCCACAAATGTATGAGGAAGCTGCGTCGATTCGACGTGGATGTCCATTCAGTCCTGCCATTCCGCAGTTGTCCACTGTAGGGGTTCTGTTCCGACCTCGGACCGAGAGTGAAGGAAAACGGCTCGGACTCCGGGTCGTCTCCAACCGCAGCGGGTTTCTGGACGACACCTCCAACGCCCAATATGCCGTTTCTCACCGAACTGCTGACAGCGATGCAGACCCTCTCAGCCTCGCCAGTCTCTCTCGTTTCCGCCTCGTCCACTGCGACTTTGACTCTCTCTTCCCAGGGTGACAGAGTAAGCGGGTCGATGGTTTCGAGCTGTTCCATCGGTATCTCTTTCAGTGTCTCTGCTACTTGAAGGAGCGGTGAGCAGTATCTCTTGAACCGTCGTATGCGGGCTGTAATTCTGCGGTGAATGTCCGACCATATCTTGATTGCTTTCCTCCAGAAGCGCTCCTTCGCAGTACGTATGTGCGCCTCCGCCTCCTCCACGCTCGTTACCACTGTAAGGAACGTGCCGACAATCCCCTTTGCGTATATCCTTTGTACTCTGTTGATGGGTCCTATGAGCTTGTCCCTGTACGCGCGCATCCCTACGTTGGAGGCGTAGTCCACCACGGGCGCAACTTTAGCTGTGAAGAATTGCCGCGCCGTCGCCGGTGATAGGCCCCTGATTCGTTGCAGCTCGAATGCCGCTTTCAGCCCCTTGGATGATGCCTTCGCGATATGCTCTTTGCACTTGAGTCCCGAGTCCATAATGACGCCAAGAATCTTGGTGTGTTTCTGACGTTGAACGACTTGCCCTTGCCAGCGTGTAGCCGTCTTTACCCGGTTTCTCGACCGGTACATTCTTTGCACGTACCATCTCCTGAAGAACCCGGACATTGTGGCAAAGATGAGAACCGAGCTGTTGGCGGTGGTGAAGGATCCCAAAGCGCTGCCTGACTGGTTCGTTCTCGAACGGCTACAGTACCGTATCTGAGTGCTGTCATCAAGGAGACGCTCCGCCTGATGTACGGACTCGCGTCGAGGTTGCCCAGAATCGCACCCGACGAAGATGTTCTATATCAGGGCACGTGGACTTCTCCCGGGACGACACAAGCAGTGAGTGCCAGACACGTAATCCCCGAGGTTACGCCATGGGCATGTCGGCCTACCTGGTCCACGCGAATAAACGTCTATATCCGGAGCCAACGAAGTTCACTCCTGAACGATGGCTTCTCAGAGACGGAAGGCAAGGAAGGCATCTTGAGCGGTATCTCCTCACTTTTTCGAGGGGCAGCCGACAGTGTCTCGGCATGCAGTATGTTCTTACTGTCTCGTCTTTGATTACCCTGTTCGGACACCCAGCTGACCACACGGCCTCCGACAGGCTAGCATACTGCGAGCTGTATGTTGCTATCGCGGCGCTGACTCTGAGAATCGTGAAAATTATGAGATTGTACAGCAAAAGAGATGCGAATGTTGTGTATGACTTGGAGCTTGCTCTGGGAATGCCCGAGAGGGAGAGTTAGGGCATCCGGGTCATTGTGGATTGATCTAGCGATGCGCGGGACGAGCATAGAGAAAAAGCCCTGACCGAAGCAGAACGAGCGCCACAGAAGGACCACCAATGCGTAGCATCCGTCACACAGCACACAATATAGGCACCTTATTTTTCGTTCCGGAGGCTTCTGATGCTCGCCCTCTGCATTTTCCCTAGCAACATCTCGCGTATTGACGTCGGGTCCAGCTCTTGAAACATACTGCGAAAGCGTATGTCTTCGCGTTCGATGGTCTCACAATCGTTGTCAGGCGAGTCGGACCAGTAACGTAGCCGTCCATTTCTATCGAAAGATCCATACACAGCTTGCGGCTGATTGCGCGCAGATGTGATCCAGCCAACGTGGGCGTATTCGATGCGTGTTACTTTTCTGGTCGATTTTCCATATGACAGACCCCGTTGTGTCCTTTGCTTCTTGGGCGACCTCCTGGGCGACTGCCGAGACGATGGCTTTCTGTCGTTGGCGCGTGGTTGACAATCGCGCTGCGTGAGTTGAGATGCTGCTTTCGTGACCAAGACCACGTTAGCGCCGGTTCGCTTTGCATATACACCACGTACCCGTCCTAGAACATAAGAAGGCCACATCGTCGTTGTGGTCGCGACTTGGTGGCGATGTCGTTCTCGTCGTCGCTGATGCCATGGCTGTTGGCAAGGTGTCTGGCATGGTGTCTGGCATGCACGCTGATGCGCACCATGTAGCCGTCCTCGAACCTAAGAATATCACATCATCATCGCCATCGCGAATTGCCGTCAATGGCTCTGTCGTCGTAGCTGATATCATAGCCATTGGCAAGGTGTCTGTGATGTATGTTGATACGCCTCTGCAGTGATGCGGACCCGTCGACGGCTTTCTGTTTTCCTGGCGATGGTCAGAAGAGCTCGGACCGCGTCAGCCCATCTTGTCCTACACCAATCAACGCGTGCGGGATACGATGCCAAGTTTCAGCTGAACTTTGCTGCGTCGCTCAAGCCCACAGCAATTTGCTGACGTAGAGCTGGCTGGTCGCGAAGGGCCCCTCGCAGCTCTAATTCTTGATCATATTACATCCAAACAGTTAACTACAACCCAACCGCTAATTTGCGACTTGTCGTGATCTTTTCGCTCTTGGTCACGATGGCACGCATTAGAGCCAGCCAACATCAGAAAAGAGTATATAGGGGAAAACAGAGTGCCATGTATGCAGTAGAAAGACGAAGTGTAGCCCTGTGGGTCCGCCTACAGTGGTGCTGCGTCCAAAATGTACTTGAAAACAGTAGACAGTTCTTTTTAGTTACACTACCGGTATCAATACACATACAGTACACCATCACATGCCTGCTACCCTTCTACCAAACACATACCACTACTGCTTCAGTCTCGGTCGTTTACGGCTAGTGTCTTCATTGTTGTCGTCTCTACTTCGTTTCTTACGATGGTCCGAGGTGCCGAAGCACTGCTCGAGCTTTTGGCACCGCACCAGCTGCTGCACAGTAAAAGGCGAGCCGCTGATGTCGCGACCCTCGTCGCGTGTTTCCCACAAGCAAACGGCGAACGAGTCTTGCAGACTAGCGACGCGAAATTTTACCTCCAGGCGGAAATGACCATCTGGAAAGGCCGTCGGGTATGACGCGAAGTCACCCGCTACTTCATGGCCGCCGATGCGGAAGTGAGCCTTGCTTCTGGCAAGCTGCCGCATAAACTCACGCAGGCTCTCAAAGCCAGCACCCAGCCGGCAACGTATATGGCCGCAACACTCGTACCCACCGTCCGAAAACACGTACGGCTGCGAAGCGCGCAGCTCAAATATAAAATGCTCCGCTCTCGCACACAGCACCAGACGCCTCAGTGCGGGGAGACCCTGGAAGGTGCACTGATCATCACGTTCGGGATCGTCGAAGCTGGACAGGCTGTCCAACGGCGGTTCGGGGCCCTCGAACTCTACGTCAAAGCGGAAGAACTCACCCGATCGACCAACCTTTTTTTGCGCGACGACCCGCTGCCAGGCGTTCTTGTCGCGGTTCCGAAACGCCCGCGCCACGCCCCGCGCCACGCGGAAGGGGAAGTAGTCCCCCCACCCGCCTTCGGAAGCGCTCGCTGGCTCGTTTTCTTCGCGGGCGGAACCGGTGCCCATCGAGACCAGAAGGCTTGGGTCTGGGGCTTCAGAGAAGAGGGAGGCCACCTCTTGCAAAGCGATCAAAGACGGGTTGTTGGCCACTAAGCCGCCGTCCTGGAACGTGCCGAGGCCGGCAATAGACCAAGGCGTGAAATAGCTGTGCTATTTGTCAGCAGCATTCAACCGCAGCACTCGATTGAAGTAATCATTTGCAGCAACAAAATGTCCGTCGATGCGAGGAACGGTGAGCACTGACTACGGGGCAGCGGTCGAACATCGGATGCTGCAAGTCAGATCAGTCAGGACACGAACAACATGCAGACCTAATACAGATACAAGAACATCACGTGAATACTCACACCTCCCACAAAGCCGCCTGCTCGCCGCTATCGCTTGTCGTCAATAACTTGTAGTCTGCGGGACATATTAGTATCATCTCGCAGCATCGAGTCGCTTCATCGGAGACGGGAAACCTACCGCGATCCCCGCCCCGCTGGCCCACTCCATTGTAGTTAGTGAAGATGCAGGCGCTTGCATCTTGCACAGTAGCGACCGTCATGCCGACCACGGCACCCATCTTGTCGGCCGCTGAGTAGTCGGCGATGCTTCTGTCGGAGCCAAACATGTTTCGCAAGGCCTGTTCGATGTGCTGCGACGGATACCTGCTGTCGAAAAGAAGCAAAGCTGCGGCACGGACAACCGTGGCAAGAAGAGGGACCTGCATCATCAGTCGTATCAGAGGGCCTAGGACGGGGATGGACGGAACCTCGCGCAGTGTGAACGCGTGGCTCGAAAAAGACTCGAAGCGGGCGATGCACTCGTCCACCGTCCAGCCGTTGATGCAGAGAGCGCCGGCGCTGATTGCGCCTGTCACGATCTGTCAGCCAAGGGAGTCAACCGCATCGGCACCTGCAAGTGCATCGTTCCACAACAGACCTGAGCTCGTGCCAAAGACTACGTCAAAGTTTTGCTGCACCGGGTGGCCGGGCAGGCCGATGTCGTCTTCGAGCTGCTTCAGCAGCTTTAGGGGGTATTTCCCCCGCGTCCCGCCGCCGTCGATACACAGGACCCGAACCGACGCGGTGTCCGGCTTCACACGAATTTGCATACCGATGTTTCGTCCGCAAAGCATACACTTGTCCACTTCGATGAGCCACGGGTCGGCCACACTCGCGATACCGAATATCTTGACACAGTCCATGCACTGGCCGTGGCCACACTCGGGGAAGAACTGCGGGCGGCGCCGGAGACAATGGTAGCATGTGCTGTCGGACCGAAGCCGAGCCCAGTCCTCCGTGAAGGCAGCGACGAGCTGTCGATGGAGCGACGCCGAGGTTTGGCCCATCTTCAGCTGCCGGAACATCTTGGTCATCTGGCCCTCGATCATCTTGGAGAACTGAGACGGCAGGACGAAGTCGGTGGACCCCTCGTGCGCAAGGACGGCGGTGCCGCACACGTTGTGGCACACGTCCTTGTAGAACATCTGGAAGACGTCGCGCGGATCGAAGACTACGAGTCGTTAATAAGGATCAAAGGCGACGGAGGCCCGTGCCTTACGATGCATGTCCGGAGGGTAATGGTCTAGCAGAAAGCTGGAGGCGATGACAGGCACGGCGAATCTCTTCAAGTCGTCGATGGAGTCACAGTGCGTGAGGAAACACGCGAGGTGCGCTTGCAAATCTGCCGCCACCAGGTTGTCCAGCCGGCAGACGGCGAGAAAGTCGAGGGGCGGCGCGCCGGCATCGCCAACGCGGTCCGCGGCGTGGCGGAGAAGCCCGGCGAGGTGGGTGGCCGAGAAGAGGCAGCTGGCAAGGACGCGCTCGACCCGTTTCGTCTCGGTCATGTAGGAGAGCTCATTGCTCAGTATGTCCCAGCGGAAGGAACGCAGATAGCATCGCAGGGACTTGGGAGTCGTGTCTGCCAAGCTGATGACCCGGACGCCGTGGAAGCGTTCGGACACGTGGGTGTCTGTCCTCTTGCGGACGGCCTGTAATAAGTGACTGCGTGTAGAGTTCTCTTCGCCGCCGTTCGTGACGACCACCAACCAGGGCCGTACCGACGACGTAGATGGTGTTCCCATCTCCAGCCACGACGCAAGCCGCTGAGCGACTGTCTCTACGCCGCCAACGTCGTCGGCAAAAAAGCAGACAGCATCGGCAAACGGGAGAAGCATGCGATTGTAGATATGGTCGCCGAATTCCACCGCTGTGGACGGGATGGGCTCACCGTGAGAGGCTGACAGTGGTCTTGCTACGAGTTCATGGCAGAGCGTAGATTTTCTGGGCCTCCCAAGCCGCTTGTGGGGTGGGATGTCGGCGTCGGCAATCAGCGTGGGCCTTGCACCGGACGCGCCGACCGGGGCCAGAGAAATATGGATCTCGCCGTGGCCCCGGGATGTGTTGGGCGTGGTGATGTCCACGCCAAGCCTTTGCATAGCGACCCGCTTGGTCGCGTTTCCTATTAACACGAGTGTACTCGGGTACTGGCTGTCCGGGCGCGGCAGACTGTCCAGCAGTCTCTGGGCACGGTCCGTGGTCTCGACGATGTATGCCTGATCCTTGGTTGCCGCGCGCAGCCAGCCTGTGTGTTTGCAACGCGTCATTATGTGCACTGGGTCAGGTTCACCAGCTGCTACAGGGCAGGCGAGGAGCGCGTCCGTCTTATAGCAGCAGCAGAGGGCAGTCGAGAAGTCAAAACGAGCTGAGTAGATGGACTTGGACCCGATGATGCATGGAGTGAATCCATGATTGTCTGTGAATACCCTTGGTCAACGCTCTGGAGCCACTTCCACCCGAGTGTTCGTTCAAAGTCGAACGTAGGTTTAGGCCGGCTTTTCAGTGAATACAATGACAGAATTGGCTGACGCAGCCAATTCCTGACTGTGTAAACCGCGGGTGGTCGTGGGTTACCTCGCCGAACCCTGACATGGCTATTTTAACTCATCCCAAGAGCGCGAGAAGCCTTTGGGCAGATCGAACATGCGCCTTCTGTGGCATAAACTTGTATGTATGTACAGTTAGGAGCATACTTATGTTGCTGCCCCTTCTGCACATAACCCACCCACCCCACTTACGAGCCACCCCCACATCCGAGCCATCCGAAAATGCCGCATCGTCAAGAACATCCCCTTTTTCAAACCATC
>JASUDE010000702.1:0-20180 GCA_034509685.1 Colletotrichum cereale | reverse complement strand
ATAAACTAGTAAAGTAGTAGTAGTAGTATAACTATAGTATTTTTATAATTAATTATTATTATATTCTTAGTATATACTTATAATATTCTAAATATCTACTACTAACTATACTAACCTTAGTATTTCTAATACTACTAATCCTAGCTAGTTTAGCTACTATTATAGTAGGTACTAGTATATATATAATCTACTTTAAGCGCTAATATAATATATACTAATTAGATATAGGCCTTATCTTAAACCTAAACCCTAGCTAGGTCTCTAATAGTATAGATAACCCCTTGTTTCTACTTATATATTATATATATAAAACACTAACACGTTACCTATAGAGGTCTATAAGTAGTATAATAATAGTTACGCCTATAAGTTTCTAGCTTTACCTAAATAATAATTTAGTATATACTAAATTCTCTCTTAACAGACACTATCTCTACTAAGATAAACGCCTATATATTAATTTAGTAAGCTAAAGAATATTACTAGTATATACTAACTACACACTTAGGCGCTTTAAACCCTAGAAGTAAGCTTATATCTATTAATACTAAAGTATAGGTAGATATAGGTTTAGTATTAGTTTAGTATATACTAATATAAAGTATAGCTATAATATTATTATTAATACTAACACTAATACTATATATAATACTATTTATACCTCTTAGCTTACTATAAGTATTTCCTTAGTATATATTAGAATAAAGCTTATATACTACTTAGTTACATTACTATATCTAAACTATACACCTTAGTACTAGTAAGTATATTTATATAGTATATATAATATATATACTAATAATACGCTAGTTAAGAACTACCCCTACACTAATACTAGTATTACTAAGGAGTCTACTAGTAAGTAGTACGTACTATATATATATATAAGTTATATTCTATTCTATTTAGGAAGTATATACTAACACTATACTAAGGTAATTTAGAACTTTATCTGTTTAAGCGCCTAGCGTAACGCTAATTACGTCTATAAGCCTAAGTAAGTTTTTTACTTTATCTTAGTATATATATAGCTAACATTATCCTAGCGTTAGCCCTAAAGGCAGCCTTATCTATATCTACGCTAACGTAATAGAAGAAATTACGTAAGTTTAGTCTATAATAATACGTTATATATACTAAGCTAATACCTTATTCTAATTATACTAACGCTAATTTTACTACTACCTATAGTATATAATTCTATTGCTTTATAAGTAGATTATTTAAGTATATACTTAATATAACTCTAGAGGATACTATTTATTTTACTATTTATTTTACTACTTATCCCCTACTATACTAACATACTAAAGGTACTATAACGTAGTACTAAACTTTAGAGAAGGGTTTTTATAAATAAAGTATTATAAGAGGAACTAATACTTACTTTTAATAAGTAGAATATATTCTCTATATATATAAGGAATATATTAGGTAGATCCCCTTTAACATAATGTTTATATAAACCTAAAGTAATAACTAAACTAATTAAGATAAAATATAAGTGTAGTATATATATAGTATATACTAAGGACTTACTAGTATTACGTAGGATTATACTAATAAATAAATAGTATAGTAGTTTTACTTCTCCTTCCTTACGTAAGTAAAAGAATATAAGTTTTATACTTTTATAACATATACTTTATATATACTAACAATTAATCTAGCGTAGTAGCACCCCCTATAAGGACACTCCTAAGTCTCTTACTCTAGCCTTACGCCTAAGTAAGAAGAAAGCTCTTAGTATATACTTAGTATATCCCTAGTATATATATAATACTAACTTTTCTAGCTCCCTATAAGGCTAAAGCCTATATTATAGCTTCTTCTTACTAGACTTATACGTATCTTTAGTATTATCTTAGTATATACATAGCTAATATTTAATAGGCTTCTAAAATAAGTCTAAAACTATATAGAAGGAGATTATCTTTAAGGCTAACTAAGATAGTATCTAAGTATATACTACGTATCTACTATAGTAATACTTTTAGGTAAGTAAGTATATACTAGGAATAAGCTTATAATATATTAGGAATTAACTAGAGTTTAGAAGGAACTAGAATTAGTTTTAGTATATACTAAAGTAGTATTATACTATAGTTAATAACTAAAAGGATAATACTTTCTATATACTACGTATATACTAATTATATACTAAATTTACTTTCTACCTAATTCCCTCCTAAGCCTTACTACTTCTACTTCTAAGTTTTAGATTTACTTCTCCTACCTTAACCTTTCTACTTTATACTCTAGCTATTAAATTCTAACTTAATCCTCCTCTCTTTTAGTTTAGATACACTACTGTTAGGAATAAGCTTATAACCTCTATATAAATATATTAACCTCCTACTAGCCTATTAATTAAGAATAAGAAGTTTGCTTTTATAACTAGAAGTAAGACGTAAGGGGGGTTAATACTAAGGGTAAGGCTAGTAAGGGAGGAGATAATACTAAAGGAGGAGTCTATATATACTTAGAGCTTTCTTTAGACATACTAGGAGTATGCTTAGACTCTATTTAGGATATACTAAACTAAGCCTTAGAAGCTTTAGGAGATACTTTACTCCTCTCTAAGCTATTATTATCCTTATCTGCTACACTACTATCCTTAATAGTAT
The DNA here is from genome assembly GCA_034509685.1 of Colletotrichum cereale. Taxonomy (NCBI): domain Eukaryota; kingdom Fungi; phylum Ascomycota; class Sordariomycetes; order Glomerellales; family Glomerellaceae; genus Colletotrichum; species Colletotrichum cereale. The sequence goes on along the minus strand of JASUDE010000702.1, from coordinate 17,553 downwards.
AAACTAAAGTGTTATAGGCGTTATATAGATTAAATAGGAGATTTAGATCTTCTTTATAGCGTTAGGCTTATTTAACTTACTTTCTTTATGTTTTTATAAGCGCCTAGGTATAGCGTACTATTTAGCTTTAATTATACTATAAAGACTTAATCCTAATACTAATTTCCTTCTTTACTATTTTAGCCTACTAAAACATATAGCGCTTAAGCTTAAGGTATAATTAGTATATACTTAGAAGGTGTTTAGCTTAAGCCTTACTAAAGTATAGTAGTAAGAAGCTAAAGTTATTTCTTAACTATATAGTTATCTTAGTTATAGCTAGATTTAATAATATTATTATACTTCTATATTAGGACTTTAGCTTTAGGATTAATATTACTTATCTCTAATATAAGCTTATATATAATTTATTTAGCCTTTTTAGCTTTAAACTATAATAAAGTCTTAAGGTATTACGTAATAATACTAGTAATATACTTAGTATATACTATAAATAACGTAGACTTCTATAATCTCTAAAGCTTATACTTAGTAGGATAATTAGGAAACTTCTTTTACTAATTACGCTATATATAGACCTTATAGAAGATTAATATATAGTAGAGATACTCTTCCTAAGTCCTTAAGGGGTTAAGCTTATAAAGATAGTCTTTAAGGCCTAAAAAGTTATTAGTATTATTATTATATATACTTAGTATAGGCCTAGTATATATAATACTTACCTTTAGCCTACTTTCTATCTATATCTATTATAATAGTATAGATTAAATAATTCCTAGATAGATTTATATAGTACTAATCCCTATAAATACTAATAACCTAATAAAGCTTCTTAAAGTAGTAGTAAAATAGAAGCTAATACCTATCCTATAAATAGAGATTTATCTATATATAGACATAAGAGTTAATTTCTAATATTATAAGTATATATACTAGGTATAGGCTTAGTATATACTAGGCTTACTCTAAGTTTCTACGTTTTAACTATAGATCTTAAAGGTATTTATCTCTCCTTTTACTATCTTAAAGGATAGATTAATCTTAAGGAACTAGGCCTTTTAGAAGGTTTACGCTTAGGTGTACTTAATATAGATAATAATAAATCTACTATCTAGTAATAATATAACGTTCTAAATCTAGTAGTCTTCCTTTAACCTTAGTTTATTAAAGGACTATTCTTATTTTATACCTAGCGTTAAGTTAGTATATACTTTATATATACTAGGAATATACTAAATACTTATATAACTATAGCCCCTAGGAAACTAAAGTAAATAGGCCTTTTAAATAAGGGTACTAATAATATCCTTATTTTATAATGCTATATAAATAGTATAAAAGCTATTTATACTAAATTTATAATAGACTTTATAAATCCTTAGGTTTATAAGAAGCCTCCCTATATATATTTAATATATATTATATTACTACTTAGTATATATAGTACTTACATATAGTTAATATAGTAATATTATTTTCTTCTAAAAGGCCTATTATAATATCCCCTTATAACTAAGATAGAAGGGTTATTAGTAGAGGTAGAATATATATATAAGAACCTTAGTAAAGAAGTAATATAAATAGAAAGCGTACTTAGTTAAGAGGGATATAAATATCTATCTTAACACTATATTTATGCTTCTAGATAGACCTACTACTAACACTAGCTAGATATTAGTAGCCTAAAAGAATACATAAGGTTAGTACTTAGTATATACTAGGTATATACTAAAAAGATATATACTATATGTTCTCCTTATACTAAATATCTTTTTAACCTAGACATACTTATAACTATACCTATATACCTACCTTACTATATAGAGTTATTTTAAGTAATCTAGGTTAATTTAAGCTAGAAATTAAGGAATACTATATAAAGTATACTAAGGCTTTATATTACTTAATTATAGGTAACTAATAAAGGTAACCTAAAGATATTAGTATTCTAATAGCATAAGTAGAGTATATACTTAGACTATACTTACCTTATTCTATATATAGACCTAAAGGGTCTACCTTCTATAGGTTATAAGGTTATACTTACTATCCTACCTTAGCTACCTATATAGGCCTTCTTCCTTCTAAAGCCTTTTAATAGACTTAAAAAATCTAAAGAGAAGTTAGTTATTTTCTATATACTACGTATATATAAAGTATATACTTTATATAAGAATAACTTACGCCTCTATATAAATCTAGATATTCTCTATAAGCGTTAGAGTAATAGCTATATTTCTAGCCTTTTTCTAGAGTATTTAATACGCCTAGACTACTTCTCTATTATTAAAAAGCTTATTAGGCCTTAAGATAGATTTATAAACAAACTTATAGTATTTAATACTACTATAAGTAAAAGCCTAATACTAAACCTTATTATAGTTTAGGTTATTCCTAGAATATAGTTAGTATATACTAAGCCTATACTTAGGATATACTAATATTATGTTACCTTAAGATTAGGTATAACTATCTGCTAATCTACTCCTTATAATAGAAATAGGTTAAGTACTAGATGCTTTCTAAAAATATACTTATAAGCTTTTTAGTAATAGCTTTTAAAATATTTTTATTTTTATTTATAATTATAATATAGTATAGAATTCTATCCTCTAAGGTTTTTAGGTAAAGAGGAATAGTAAGGTAGTTTTAGATAGACCTTATAGCTACTTTACCCCTCCTTCTATTTAATAAGAGAATTCTAAACTATAGGATTAATTCCTAAAGTATACTTAGTATATACCTTATATATACTTAAGAGTATATTAAGTGTATACCTTATCTTATCTTATATAATATAATAGCTTAGTTAGATCTAAAGAGCTACTACTTTACTAGTAGTTTTAAAGCTAATAGTTATCCTATAGATATTATTAGTTATATATATAAGAGAATTAGGAAGAAGTCTTATACTATTTATCTATCTACCTAATATATACTAAGCACTAGCTAGTTTCTTTTTACTACTTTCTATATTATTATTAAGACTAAGGTATCTAGAATTATCTTCTTAATTCTTATTATTAGAGACTTTAGGTAAATAGGTAGGTAATAATAATATTAAAAAGCTAGAGTTATTACTTATATTATTATCTATTATATTAAGACTAGATAATTACTTAAGATATAGTAGGTTATAGCTTAGTATATATTAAAGGTATACTTTCTTTTATATATATAAAGCTATAACATACTAATAGCCCTTACTAATAGATCTTACTACTTTATTACTTTATCTTCTTAAACTTAATCCTATATATATAAGGCATATACTAAGATTATATTTAGTAAGTACTAAGAATATAACTTAATCTTATACTTTACTACTTCTTTACTTTATCTTCTTAAACTTAATCCTATATATATAAGGTATATACTAGGATTATATTTAGTAAGTACTTAAACTATGTCTTACTAGCGTGTTAGTATAACTTGTCTTACTGTAACACTATACTCTATAAACTTATGCTTTATATAGCTAATTTTATAATTCTAATCCCCCCCCCTTAACTTTGCCCTACTAGGAAAACCCCCCTCTGAACTTCTGCTCTACCTACTGAATACCCCCCCCCGAACTTGGAATACCCCCCCCCGAACTGTACCCCCACTTTCGCCGTCTCGCCTTTTCTCGTCTTTGTACCTAATCCTACTTACGACTAGGACTCGGCGTTGCGTGGCTTTTTCTGACCGCTCCCCCCATCCAGAAAACAAAACAGAAAGCGGTCGCCATTCCTGTGGTCTTCGTTTGCTCTTTTGGGGCACAAGAGTGTAATACCAAGACCCTTTAGGATCCCAACCTCACATCATCACGAGCTAAGCCGGGCGATCCGGACGCTCCCATTCGCCCCAAAGCCACAATTTCCGCGTCCCCCATCTCACCCTTCGCCCGGCTGCCCGGCTGCCCAGCTGCCCAGACAACGCAGAAACGCCCAACTTGGGCTGTATGAGCCTTCATCTCCCTCTCATTCGCCAACCGCCTTCGAGGCTTTGACCGTATCCGTACACAGGGTGAGATCAGACATCACCTTAGCCACCCCATCAGGCCCCGAACGGACTCCACCGCCAGTCTCACAACCATCCTTCTTACACTCTGCTGCCTCAGCCTCTCTCTCTCTCTCTCGCTCTCTTTCTCGCTGATTGACGCATCTACTAAGCTCCCAAATCCCGACTGCCATTCATTCGTTCACGTACAATACCACGCGGGAAGCACTCACTCAAGCCCAAACTCATCCCATCCTTTACCCCACCAGTCAATCGACAACTCACACCACACCCACCCGCACTCATCGGATCGCATTGGCCTGCAAGGGGGGGAGCTCTGCGGGAAAAGCAAAGACCACGGCATCCTCGATGGGAAAGGTGACTGACTGACTGCGCTCGCACACGCACCTTCACTTCAGGTCTTCCAAACTCGACGTCATAACCCGGCTGCACGCGAGCGTGGGAAACCTTCTTTTTTAGCGCGACGGGTCCGTGAAGGAAGCCGAAGGCTCGTAATCCCCGTTGAGTCGAGTCGAATCGCGTCGCTACGCTGCACCGCACAGCCGCCGGACAATGCCCACAGGGTAGTCGGATCGCTCGACTCTATTATTATTAGTGACATCCTCCGTCGCTCTTCTCTGCCGTCACTTCCGACCACTTTCTTTCTTTGACGGCTCAGGGTTATCCTTATATCTTCCGCACCCAATCCCCCTCCCCGCCGCCGCCCGATTGAGAGGCTCCCCATTTTACATTCCTGTTCTCCTTCTCACAAGATACCTCTTCCCAATTTTTTTTTTAAATTAAATTTCAAACTCACTCATCACCACGGACCAAGTCCTAAAAGGGGTAGCTCGACACGCACGATGTTACTCCCATCCCTGCTGGCAGTAGCTGCCGTCGCCCCAGTGTGGGCGATCGATCCCGCGAAGCCAATGGCGGCCGGCCTCGCGATGGGGGCTCTGGACCCCCGCGCCCTCCCCAACTCCCCCTCGGGGGGCTACGCCCCGGCCATCGTCGACTGCCCGGCGGCTCGTCCCACCATCCGCTCCGCCTCGGCCCTGTCGCCTAACGAGACGGCGTGGCTCACCCGCCGGCGCAGCGCCACAATCGAACCCATGCGCGACTTCCTCACCCGCGCCGGCATCCCCGACTTCGACGCCGGCGCCTACATCGACCGCCTCCGCTCCTCCTCGCCGTCCCAGCTGCCCAACGTCGCCATCGCCGTGTCGGGCGGCGGCTACCGCGCCCTCATGAACGGCGCCGGCTTCCTCGCCGCCGCCGACAGCCGCACCCCTAACTCGACCTCCGCCGGCGGCATCGGCGGTCTCCTCCAGTCCGCCACCTACCTCGCCGGCCTCTCGGGCGGCGGCTGGCTTGTCGGCTCCATCTACTCTAATAACTTCTCCTCTGTCGTCGACCTGCAGCGCGGCTCCTCCGGCTCCGCCGTCTGGAAGTTCGACCGCTCTATCTTCTCCGGCCCCCGCGAGCGCGGCCTCTCCATCGTCAACACAGCCGAGTACTGGAACGACGTCGCCCGCCAGGTGGGCGACAAGGACCAGGGCTTTGAGGTCTCCATCACCGACTACTGGGGCCGCGCCCTCTCGTACCAGCTCATCAATGCCACTGACGGCGGCCCGGCTTACACCTTTTCCTCCATCGCCGACTCGTCCGACTTCCAGGCCGGCGCCCAGCCCTTCCCCATCCTTGTCGCCGACGGCCGCGCCCCCGGCGAGCGCATCATCTCACTTAACGCCACCGTCTACGAGTTTAACCCCTTCGAGCTCGGCACCTGGGACAACACCGCCTTCGGCTTTGCACCCCTCCCCTACCTCGCCTCCAACTTCTCCGCCGGCCGCGTTGCTGACAACGGCTCCTGCGTCCGCGGCTTCGACCAGGCCGGCTTCGTCATGGGCACCTCGTCATCCCTCTTCAACCAGTTCCTGCTCCAGAACATCTCCTCCTCTGGCCTCCCCGACTTCATCCAGAGCGCCCTCACAAGCATCCTCAACGTCCTCGACCAGGACAACAACGACATCGCCCAATACGTGCCGAACCCCTTCTTCGGCTGGAACCCGCGCACCAACCTCAACGCAAACCAGTCCCAGCTCTCCCTTGTTGACGGCGGCGAGGACCTCCAGAACATCCCTCTCCACCCGCTGATCCAGCCCAATCGCGCCGTCGACGTCGTCTTCGCCGTCGACTCCTCGGCCGACACAAACTTCCATTGGCCCAACGGCACCGCCCTACGCGCCACATACGACCGCGTCGCCCAGCCCATCGCCAACGGCACCCTCTTCCCGCCCGTCCCGGATGCAAACACCTTTATCAACCTCGGCCTTAACCGCCGCCCGGCTTTCTTCGGCTGCGACCCCTCCAACTTCACCCTTACCGGCAGCCAGCGCCTGCCGCCCCTCATCGTCTACATCCCCAACGCCCCCTACGTCGCCCACTCCAACGTCTCCACCTTCACCCCCAGCTACGGCCTCGACCAGCGCGACGCCATCATCCAGAACGGCTACGACGCCGCCACCCAGGGCAACGCCACCCTCGATGCCCAGTGGCCCGTCTGCGTCGCCTGCGCCGTCCTCTCCCGCAGCATGGCCCGCGCCCGCCAGCCCGCCCCCGCGGCGTGCGCCGCCTGCTTCCAGCGGTACTGCTGGAACGGCACGCTCGACACCCGCGACGTCCCGGAGTACGACCCGGCCTTCGCCATCGGCAACATCGAGGCCAACAGTCCCGCCGCGAGGGCCGGCGTCAACCCGTTCGCTGGCGTCGTGGGCGCGGCGGCGGCGGTCGTGGCCATCACGCTTGCTTTCTGAAGGTTTTGAAACGCAGATTCGGGAGAAATTATGATGTGCGCAAGGTTGGGACGGTTCCCCCCCTTCCCCTCGGGAAGTTTTTCTTTTCTTCATCAATGTAACGGCCTCTTCTGTATATATATACCACGGACATGGCCAAGGGACGGTTCTCTTCTATCGGATTTCATGGGTTTGTTTGCATCGTCACTCCCTCAGAGTAGGAAAACAGGATACTGGAACGGGAGGGGAATCAGCATTGGGATAGCAACACACTTTCAAAGAGAGAAACAGAAAAAAGGGGAAAGGTAGTGGGGTTTCCCCAATATGTAGTCTTTTTTTATTCAAAAGCGAGTTTGGGATATCCACTAATGCAAAGAATTCTCTTCGAAAGAAAAGAAAATGTGTTTGACAAAACCGGCATCCGCAAAAACTGTGAAAGCCTGCGATGCATGCATTGCCCCATGAGGAGCGGAGGAAATCCCAACCGGTCATTTGTCTGCTGCCTGGCTCCCTTTCCATGCTTTCCGTGCTTTCCGTGCTGGGGAAAAAAAAGAAAAAACACCACCACCACCCTCCCGCTAGCAGAGTTGAGACTTTCTCAACGTTCCCAAAAAAATCAGTCAGTAAGATGGAATAAACACGGAGGAGAATGCCGGTTGTGTTTGTTGGGGTATGGACTATGTATGGATCTGTGAATTTTTGACTCTCCAACTCCGTCCGACCTTTCGCCCTCCCCCAAGCCTGACGAGAGGGATGAATGATGCAGTTTGTATCGTGAAGAAAATAAGTCGTAAACGCATGAAAAAAGCCAGCCCTTTGAACGGGCTGGGCAGAGAAGACGTGCCTGTATGCGGAGGCGAGGAGAGAAAAGGGGACAAGACGGGGGGAGTACCAGCGGAGAGAACAGTTGTGGCACCTGCAATCTCGGTGGCGGGATACTCGTTACCCGTCCTTGTTCGCTGGCCTCGTTTCTACTAGAGCTGCCCTTTGTTCGGAGAAAACTTCCGTACAAAAGAACCCGAGAGAATTGATAAAACGTATAAAACGGCGACTCCTCAAAGTCGGCGATAGGCTACCTCGACGGCCGGAAAGGACCGTCAACCCTCACATCCTTGACTCCCTCTGGCATCATCCTCAACCACTCGGTCCAGTTATCGATGTCGATGGGCTCGTCGCCTATGCGAAAAGAGAGGACGAGCTGCTGGCCCTCGGTGCCGAACGGCAGGCTCGTCCTCAAGGGGCCGATGTTCAGTGGGGCAAGGAGGATCGAGGGTAATCGAGCGTTTCCGGACATTTGCATATGCAACGGCGAGGGAAAGCTTGTGATCATTTCCTTTTCAGGACTCTTGTCCTGTACGAGGGATGGGTAGTTGCACAGCAGCTTCGAGTGAAGCTCTGCTGCGGAGAAGGGGCTCGTAAAGCGTTGCGAGGCACGCGTCTTGAGGTGTTCGGTGAGCACCTTTGTAAAGGTGCAGCGGTCCAGGGCATCAAAGTGTTCCTCGGATACGGCTGCGGCAACTAGTTCCAAAACACCCTGCTGGCGGTGCATCTTCGAAGACGGGAAAAACGCGGCGTCCATGATGATCAGCGTATCCGAGCAAGCCTCCTCCAATACCTGTTGGATGCCGCTCCACCGGATCGTTTCGGCCTTGTCCTTATCCTTGGAGCTGGGGGGGCAAGGTCAGTTTGCAGACGTCTAAAAATTCCGCAGCAAGCAACTCACCTGGCAAGTACCATCTCCCGGTTCCCGTCCAGATAGGAGTGACCATTGTAGTAGACGATCTTCAAGACGTCCCGCTGGTCGCGGTCCTCCACAAAGTCGGTGATCTTCCGCGAAAGCCATCTCCACGGGCTCTTGCAAGCCTCTGAGGCAGACGGGATCGTGGTGATGGAAAACGTATACCGGTAATACTGGTCAAAGACCTCTCCCAGGTCCTTGACGGAACTTCCGACAGTAAAGTCGGGGTCGTCTTGCCAGTACAGCAGCAGAGCCTGTGCGCTGGAGTAGCGGCTGCGGCTGGGCGTAGAAAGGATTCTCGAGACGTTTGTCTGCAAATCCGACTTGAGGCTTTCGATGCCCGGCAACATCGGCGGCTTGTCGAGCCTGGGGCCGGTCGGGAGTGGCGTGCGAATGCGGGATTCGCTCAGTCGGTGCTGTCCCGGGGGCGTTGGCGAGTCTATGTCCATCTCCTGAGGGTCCTGCATGTACATTGACTTTACGTTGTTCATGGCAGGAGCAGGACTGAGCGGACGCTGCGCCGACATGGACGGGGCGATGTCCTGGATCGTCGGACTATGAGACCTGTGGTATTTCCTGACAGCATCCTCCCATGTCATGTTGTGATGGCTGGGGTGGCACTTGACGAGGGCAGAACAGTCAGCAGGGGTGAGCACTTTTGAAGACACGGCTGGGATGAGGGTCGAGGAAACATACTGCAACTCTCCTACGACGACAGTCGTTGCAGGCGCCGAGCTTCCTGATGAGCGCGGCCTTTTCTCTCTGTTGCTGGGACAAAGGACCGGTTCGCCTCCTGCTCGCGCGGACCCGGTTAGAGACGTCGGAGCCATCCTTGACATGGAATATGGATGTTAAGTTAGGAGAGGTGTCGGCACTGTACGATGTGTTGCTTGTGTCCGCGGACATATTGGTGACCGCGGAGGCCGCAGTGGCCTGCGTTGAGATGGACGAATTGGTGTCCTTTCTCAGAGGAGGAGAAGCCGACTGGCCGGGGGTGGGAGGAGGTTGCTGCGAAGACTGGCGCTGCTGAGGAGTGGCCTGCTGCTGCTGCTGCTGCTGCTGCTGTTGTTGTTCTTGTTGCTGCTGTTGAAGTGATGGCTGCACATGTTGTTGGACTGGAGAGTGCTGAGACTGGGGCAGCTCATGTTGCGACATGGAGGGCGAGCCAGTTTGGGGTCTGTTGCCAGACTCCTCACTGCCGTTTTTCGGAGGTGCCTCTAGCAGACTCGGAGCCGGATGCATGTTTGCAAGTGTGTTGTCTGAATCCCTTTATCACAGCAGCAACTACCCTCGACCCATCCTCGGTGTGGAAGCGTTATATGTGTGTGTGTGTGTGTGTGTGTTTGTGTGTGAGTGGCAAAAAAGTAAGGTGATGAGAAGGGTGGGTGTGGTGAACAAAGAGCCCCGTGCCTTTTCTCCCTCTACCTCGCTCTTGACACTTTTTTGCTCCGAGTGGCTGTCGCGCGTTTTCTTTGAAGTCGGAGCAGATTGTGTGAGGAGAGCCCCACCGAGATTCACCGACGCGAGTGTGTGAGCAGACGAAAGTGAGGGGTAAAAGAAACGGGCCCTTTCCGCGGGGAGCAGCCAGACGGAGAATGCGCCGAGGGCGAGGGAGATCAATTGAGACCCGGAAGCCGGGTAGAAACACCGCAGGGACGGTCGAGGATCAACAAAAAACAAAAACGAATGAACAGATATTCGGTTTCCAGTGGAATACCGTCTCAATTCGAGGTGTGTGAAGATGAGAGGATGAGGGCCGAGGCCGAAGGTGCACGAATCGAAAAAAATTAAGGTCGGTCGGTCGGTCAAGACTTGAGGGTACGTGCACCGAGCACCGGAGAGGGAAAGAGGGAAGAAAAGCACAGGCCAGACTCCCCGGTAGGCAAGGTACCTATGTATACCCACCTAGGTATATCGCGGTGCTGTAAGTACCTAGGTAGTACGGCAACTAGGAGGTGGTACCTAAACAAGGTCGGGTGGGCGGCGGCGGCGGCGGCGGCGATGATGGTAGTGGTGACCGACTCTGGTGGTACGGGTACTTCTCAAAGCCGTCTATGGTTTCGATGGCGTGTGTGTACTGCGTATGTTTGTGTGTGCGCGTGTGCGTGTGATAGAGAACGAACATACAAGCTGAGGACGAGGGGTACTTCTGGCAAAGTACCGATCAGTCTAGGCCGGCCCGGGATGTCACACTCAGATGGACGGGGGGAGGGAGGGAAGAACGGAAAGGAGGACGAGGGTTGGGGGATGTCTGTGTGTGTGTGTGTGTGTGTGCTAGGAAAGCAGTATGAACAAGACGGGAAGGTGGTGACAAGATGGATAGCTGGTGATTGCTGGTGGATATGATTGAGATACTTTTTCTTTTTTAATTTCAAAAACTTTCTCTCGGGCTGATCGCAGTCTACTACTATGTCAATGACTGGGGCTTGGATAGAGAGACGAATGTAGGAGCCCCCGTTGCAGTGACTTACAGTAGGTATACAGGGCCACTTCTGTGTGTCGAAAAAGAGGTGAGGACCACCCAGTGGCAGGGATCGTGGATGTTGTGGATTTCGGGTCGAGAGAGTCGGATGGCTTAGGCTTGGGCTTTGGTGCTGAGCTGAGCTGAGCGAGGGGTGTGACTTGTCGGGCGGGTCTACGTAGGTAAGGTAAGGTAAGGTAGTCTGGGCCTTGGATCTGGGTCTGGGATTTTGGTCTGATGTTTTCTGCGCTGATGGGACGTTTGTTTTTCCTGGTATCCCGATCTCCGATCCAGGTCAAGGTGCAGCTGCTCGTTGCTTATTGTCAATGCTCGCCAAAGGCTGAACAGGAATCGCCGCACAGCACCTAAGCCGGGACCGACTTTCGAGTCTCTGGATCATCCAGCTACCTGTAGGTATGTTAGGTGGCGGGTGAGGGCCGTGGATCTCGGGTTCTTGCCCGCTTGCCTCCCATGGCCTCTTGTCAGTTTACAACATCATGTTTTCTTCTTTGCACAAGATTTTCCTCACCTTGACTGTGCTTCTCACACGGGGCGATCGATTCCTTCCCTGTAAAGACTCGATTCGGTGCAAGATGACCGCGGATCTCGCTCATAGGCGGGTGGAATGACGCCTGAGGAGAAGAAAAAGAAGAAGCAAGAAAGAATAAAGCCTGGGAGGGCACTCGATACAGCCACGAGGAGAGAAGTCGTCGGGGTAGGGGAGGTGTACGGGCGAGAGATCAAAGGTCGCGCGACACAGCCCAGCCGGCCGACCTCACCCGACTAACTACCTAACCGGCCGTGTCCACAAGGGACCTCGTCTCAACGACACGACAAAACTGCCAATAGGATACATACGTTACCCATGTGCGCATGGCCAAACAAATCCCCAAAACACTCAAGTCGGCTTTGACACTCCAGCTGCACTGCATCTCGGAAAGGAAGCCGCACCCGTTCTTGCTCTACGGAGCGCTTGCTGCATCTGCCTTTGCACCGCGGCTTTTTCTTCTTCCTGTCTACATAGTACACGGTCTGCGCCCCGAACCATGAACCATGCCTTCTGGGCGAGGTATACGGATACAAAGAACCTACCAATACACATGTACACCTTGCCACTCAGGCTTTGCGGAGCGCTTGACCCGGCACCGATTTATTTATTTTCCCAATCCTTGAAGGGGAAGGAGGGGAAAACAGCACCTTGGCCAAGGAGGGCATGGGGGGGACGGGGACGGTCCACTAGCATGTCATGTCAAGACTCAAAGTAAAGGGTCCAGGGGGTGATGACCTTCCTGTCCTTCCTCCACACACCTACCAGTACACACGAACTCGCGCACGCACCAGATTCTGCAAAATGTGGGTAGGTATGTAGGCAAGGGGAGTGGATGTGGGACAAAGTTTAAGGTGGGTTGGGTGCGATAGTGAGTAAGGGAGCAATTGAGTGAATGAGTGCGCGAGTGAGTGGTGAGTAGTGAGTAGTGGAGTCCACTGTGGGATGGATGACCACGGTCATTTTGCTGCACAGAGCGGGGCCAGAGAGACCCCCTCCTCCCATGGCGGACCCACATCCAAGGTACTATGTACATCGTCATGTCTTTTTTGGCAGGGGAGTGACTTGCTCCGACGGTGAAAGGCAGCTTCCTCCCACACGCAGTCTGAGGCTGGCAGGTGAGGAAAAGGGAAGGAGACCAGGCGGGAGGGAAAAAGCGCGACAGTTTTTTCTTCCCGGCCGACAGCTGCTCCTTGCTTCTTGCTCTTTGCTCTGCGCCATCTGATTTTACACAACCCTCATCTTCCTACCTCCTCGCTGTCAACGGTGTATTTCTCTCTTTCAAAGCACCCTTCCATCCTCCCCGCGATCCACTTTAAGATCTAGACGAGAGATGCTTGAATCAAGGGAAAATTATGGGGGCGACATCCCCCGTTCGGGCCAACACTGCAACGGCCGTCTCCAACCCAAACCAACCCGAGCAAGCTAACCCCAAAACCTACAGCACCCTCTGGTACGATACAGAGCTGCATGAGATCGGGCCAAGAGGTGATGGACGGATGAGTACCCGGCGTCGTCTCGGACACACTGACACTCGCTCACGCACACACGGTTATCATCGCCGAAAGGAGAGAAGCACGGCAACGGATGCAAGGCAGCCCGTGACGTCGGAGGGAAACACACGCCTGAGATGTTGACAGACCGTCGGGCAGTCTCGCAGGATGCGCCAGCCTCTCTCTACCTACCCAAGCAACCACCAACGTGGTCAACAAGGCCCAGCCCGCCAGATGAAGCCTACGGCCCGGCCGATGATCTTCAACAACCCACTAGGGACGCTCACCGACCAGAGAGGGTGTGTACGTTTGGTCTCGGTGTCTCGGCTGAGGGGCACTTCAGCCATGTCCTTCCCGTCCACTAGGCGCGGCTTGACCACGGACAAGCGCGGGAACCAGATGGCAACTGATGTAAATCGGAAACTCGACCTCTCGGACCCGGCACATCTTCCACCTCATCTCGTCCTGTCACGTCACGTCACATCACGTCACTTTGCCTCATTCCGTCAACGAGCGCGGCTCGGAACTTTGTGTCTGCATCTTGTCTGCCCGACTGTGGCGAAGGACCAGTTCACCATCCGTATCCATTTCGGCGACCCAAGCTACGACGATGCAGTGGACGATGGGAGCGCCTCCGACGACGATGCAATGCCAATGATGGCCCCGGCAAAGAAAGACATGTCATGCGCACCACGTGGACCCTGTCCCCTTCGCTTTGTGCTGCACTGCGCCGCACCTCCTCATCCTATTACCTCGTCCCGCCCGCCCGCTCCTTGCTCTTCCGCCCACCGAGTAGCGAGATCGGGTAGGTGAGTCGCCGCTCTCTCACCTTCGGGCTGCAATCCCGACAACTGCCCGTCGACTCTCGACTTTCAATGAAACGTTCGGAACCCCTCGGCCCCCAGAATCAGGACCCAATCGTGAGGTGCATCTGACAATTAACCGTATTTTCAAGTCAGACATCAACAGCCCAATGCACTGAGACAAACACAACTGGTTCCACGTTGTTCGAAAGCCAAAGACCCAAGCATCAACTTGGGGGTAAGTCTCATGGCACAACGACTCATTGAGCCAAGCTTGTTGTAGTCGCGCCTCAAGTCACCCTTCACCCGGGACAGGGCACCCACATCTCTCCCCATCTCCGGTCCCAATCCTCATCTGTTCACCTTCAGTATCCGCTCCCGTGGTAGGCTGGCTGCCTTGGGCCGGTCACAACCATCATCTCCCTGCCGCCCCACGATGCAATTAGCAAATTGCTGCGACCACCCACCGCCCTCTCTCTGTCTCTCTCTCTCTCTCTCTCCTCGCCTACCCTTTCGGCCAATGACGCCGTGCCCTCACCGGGATATTCCGCCAGCCTCACCGCAACTCCCTTTCCGATAGGTCTCCGCTCACCCCCCCCACACTAGCACTAGCAACCGAATCTTTCTTTCTTTTGGCCTGGACCACGAATCATCATCCGCGCCCAATCCCGCTGCATCTGCACTTCCCCTCGAACAAGATGAAGCTCGCAACGTTTTGCTGCATGTCTTGCCATGGATTTCTCCTTTTATGGCCATGCGATGCAACCGCCTCAAGACCAAACATGCTTCCCCATGTCTGGCACCCATACGACAAGGATCACGTATGAAAACTGTCCTGTTCATCGTCTCTTGCGTCTTGACATCGCTTAGCTGTCGAGAGGGGCGTTATCGCTAGCTGGTGCTGACTGACGAGCCACCTTCGTGGAATTACCCGGTGGTTATTGTTTCCTATGTTGCACATGCGAGATCAACGTTGCAACTTGAGCCAATTCCCTCGTTAAAGGGCCGACATCAAGACCATCTCGCTCGCGTGTCCCCGCTTCTACGAAGTGTCTGTCCGTCTTTATCCTTCTAGACTGTCTTGCCGAGTCGGCGACCTGGCACCATCAGTGTATGTCCATAGTTAGCGGCATATGCACGTCACGCACACACTGGTGGGATTCGCGCCTCAGACAGCCGTCGCGCCGTCTGTTTCTGTCGGGTTGCAGGCCGCCTGCAGGAAAAAACAACATCAAAATCAACTACTGGACGTCTCGTCGGTACGCATCTTCTGTCGATTCCGCCATCCTGTTCCTTCAAACGAGCGGCGCCCAACCGCAATGAAAATGGTATCCGTATATGGCCCTCATATCTGGCCGAACCACTTCTATTGGTGGCGCCGGCCGTCCTTTGCACAACATGAGAGCAGAAGGGTGTGGGAGAAAAAGAGGGTGGCGGGAACGGGCACCGGGTGCCACATTTCTCCCTGTCGGGACCCGGTGAGCCCAAGGGACCCCACCCCTCCGGGCTCATCACTTGTCTCGGTCTGCATTCCTCCGGCCACTGACGATGCGGCCGGCAACAGAACAACGACCCTTACTGGCTGGATCGTCACATATCTGCCCATTTTCAAACTCTGGGCTCCCGAAAGAGGAGGGAAGGTCTCAAATCCCGCGCGGTGAAGGAACGGCGTGGTAGAAGACGATGGTTCCACCGGCAGCCAGTGGGTTTAACTGGATTGGCTATCTCCGACATGGCACTTTGCCGCTTTCGGTCTGGTTCGGAACCTCCCGCCGCCCGATGCTGCCTCAGCGAGATGTGACGATGGGCGGCAACGCGGGCGCGAACGGCCTCTGGGTCGGTCGGTGCCCGGGGTCTAGACGACGCGATGGATCAGCCCTTCAGTCTCAGTCACCCGACAAGCCTCTCGCGGAGGTCCTGCTTCGCAAAGCTAAGCCAGAGCCTCGGCAGTCGCTGCATCTTGCATGGGAGTTCTTCGGCAACAGCTCGTTATGTCTTGGTAGATGTGGAGATGGTGGTGTCACACAGGGCTCGTGTACAAACAGGGTCGGTGAAGGGCAGCTGCTCCACCGCCAGGTAGGTTTGCGGCTCAAACTCACATGACCGAGCTATCCACAAGCTCAACACGTAGTGCGTCCTTGACCTGTGTTTGGTTTCGACCATGCCCTCCCGCCTTTGCGCGCAACCCTCGACCCTAACCCTGGTATTCTGCCGGAACGCCGCGCGCGATGACGGCTATAGTAATCCTAAGGATTGTTTTTCCCAGTCTCATATATACTATATAAACAATGATTATAACGCCATACTGTACTGTGTAATTCTGCCCTCTCGTTCTACACTCTCTGCTTTTCTGTAATCTTATACTCTTACGTCTTTGTCTCCTCTAACTCTCCATATACCTCTGCTTCTGCTTGCCTTTATAATGCCTTCTACTAGACCCTACTTCTTTTACCTACCTCTTCGTTTCTATAAGGAATAGCTCAGACAGTTAATAACTTCAATAGGGTTAAAAGTAGTAGGTGTAATAGTAATAAATAGTATCTCTATCTTAAGATAAGTAAGTATACTAGTTAAAACAGTATAAGTAACGTACATGCATAGCGAGTGAGCCAACATAGCGAGCGAGCCACTCTATGAAAAGTGGAGACATTCTAAGTGCGATGCACGCAAAAATGCTGTTATGAAATTGTTAAAGCTTCTTAGCAATTTCATAACAGCGTTTTCGCGTGCAGCACACCCAAAAATGTCTCCACTTTTCATAGAGTGGCTCACTCGCTATGTTGGCTCGCTTGCTATGCATATACGCTAGTATTAATTAGGTAAATAGTATTAGTATCCCCTCAGACGCGAGATGGCTCTAGGTCTACTCTTTACTCCGCACTATAAAGCCCGCAATAACAATAATCCATAAGGAGGTGCACGACCAAAATCTCCAAATCTGTCATCTTGATTAGTCATAGCTAGTACCTTTAATACACATATAATTACCTACCAACACAAAGTACTGTACATTTTGCTACCTTATAGGGGTAATTATTAGCTACTACTCCGCATTTCTAGTGGGTCTAGAGCCATCTCGCGTCTAAGGAGATAAGAGGAAGAATATAGACTGACTTAGTAGTAGTAGCCTTTTACTAATATAAACATTCTACATATAGAGTTTAAGACCTCTATAGTTTTAGTAGGAGCATAAGCCTAGTTTGATTTGTGTATATAACTGAGATAGCTTTACTAGGTTGTTAGCGCGATTAAGGCATAGCGCTAATTACGTATTTTTAGAATTATGTAATTATATTAGGTATTCCTCTAGAAAGTAAGGTCGTTTAAGACTGTTATTACTAGTAAAGAAGGGGAAAAAAACTTAAAATATATAGGTGAGAGGCCCCACTTGCCATGTATAAACGTAATATGTGAATAATTAACACGTACTCGCTTGTTAATACCACTATGCTTCACGCCGGTAACGCCGAGGTGTCCAACTTTGCCGGGTTATTAAACACGGCGTATATAGCGTTACTCTTATACCTCCACTTATGATGATCAACTAGCGGTTCTACAGAGTGTACAGAGGTAAATGTTAGTTTCTAGGACACAATTGTTATATAAGGGTAAACTACTCTTTCTTCCTTATGAGAGCCTGTAACGGTCCAAGGCGAGGTGTATTGCAACCAGCTATGGCGACTACGTACGAGTATCCTCAGATAAGGAATAGAAAGGAAAACTATGAATCTC
>JASUDE010000701.1:0-20274 GCA_034509685.1 Colletotrichum cereale | reverse complement strand
TTAACTATTACTTCTAAGACGTTATTAAAGACTTCCCTATACTTATTAAATACTACTATAACCTTTTTATTATTCTTAAGCTAGTTTATAATATTATTAGGTATTAGTAGTATAGTATTAATATAGTTTAATTATATTATTAATATGTTATTTTATATCTTTATACTATTTAGAGTTATATTAAGCTTTTCTTTTTCTTTAATAGTATTAATACTTTCTAGAAAGACTAGGCTACCTATTATATTAGGATTTATAATAGAGGCTACTATTTTCCCTCCTCTATAGGAAGTAGTCTAGACTATTAAACGCTAAGGAAATAATTTATATTAGTAATAAAGTCTAGAAACCTAGCTATTAAACCTTTAGTATAGAATAATAGGGGAATATAGATTTTAGTATTTATAGACTAAAAGAGCCTTATAATCTAGTTTTAAGAATACTTTAAAAACATATAAGTCTTTAAGATAAAGGGTGCACTAAGGATAAAGTCCTTATTATATATACCTTCTAAAAAAACGAAAAAGCTAATATTATTAATATAGCTATCCCTTAGGTAGACGTTATCTATAATTACGCCTAAGAATTAAATATAGTAAGTCTAGTTAGTAATACTTTTAATCCTTAGGTTAGTCTTAACTATATTGTCTTATAGGCCTATTTAGTAGATAAATAATTTACTTATAAGATTAATTACTAAACTACTATTAAGAATTCCCTTTATTAGAATATTATAAGAGTTATATAGCTTAATAGTAAGCTACTAATAGGTTACTATAAAGTTATATACTATAATACGTTAAGATATAGTAGTAAGAGCTTATTCTAAATTAGAGTTAATAGCGTTTATTTCCTTAAAGACTATATTAATTAAATTAACCCTAAAGTTAGTAGATTAGGTTTATAAATATTTTAAAGTATTAGTTATTATAGGTTATAACGTTATAAAGTTAGGTAAGAAACCCCTAGCTTAGTTCTATTATTTTATATATCCTTAAATAGTGTTATTTTAGTTCCCTACCTTATTAAAATACTATAGAAGGTACTTATCTACTATAATAAAAACATTATAAGCTTTTTTTATAAGCCTTACTTTATAGTCTGTTATAGTTACCTTAGCTTACTAATAAACTATGTTATTATATTTAAGCTAAGCCTATTAAAGAAACTCTTTAGGTATTAAAATCTTATTATTTATTTACTTATATATAATCTCTTATATAAAGGTTTAGCTTCCTTATATACTAAAGCTTTTAAAAAGAGAATAAAAGTCTAAAGGCTTCTCTATTTTTAAAGCTATTACTATATTAAAGACTTCTTCTTACTAGTTTTTATTATTTTCTACCTCTATTACTCTATTAGTAGTATCTAATTAAGGTTACTAAATATTTAATAGGTTAATTAAGCGTACTTTATATTAGGAGTAAGTACTATAAAGCTTATATTAATAATTAGAGGTCTTAGTATACTCTACTATATAGATGTCTTTAGTATGCCTTTATAAAGCAGTAATATAGAAGGAATCTAAATAATCTTCTATAAAGGTAACCTCCTTAACTAAAGTATAATTTACAAACCTATCTTATAGTAATCTAGTAGTAGTATAAAACTTATACCTTTTAATATTACTTTTTAGTTTAGGCTAAAAGTTATAATATATAATATAGGTTATATTAATAATAAATTTAAATAATTCCTTATAGGTAAGGATATAATAGAAGATTATCTTACTATTAGGCTATATCTTCTACTAGCCTTTATTAATAATACTAACCTTAACTATAACTTTAGGGTCTTTAATACTACTAATAAACTAGTAGGGAGTATTATAATAGTAAATATTATAGGTAATATAGCGGTAGGCCTTATTATATCTAAAAACAATATATACTATAGATTTATAAAACTAATAGGTACTATTAGTATAAAAGGGATTATAGTATTATTATTATATACTTTAGTAGTTTTAGTAGCTACTATAACCTCCTCTATATCTATACCTATTTCCTCTTCTATAATAATAACCTCCTCTATAACTATAGTTATTATTACTATAAGTCTAAGAATATCCTTATTATTAATACCTTTTTATTATAGGGTTAAGGTTTCTAATATTAAGAGTTATAAAGCTATTAGGCTAGGTAATCTAATTAACTAGTACCTAAAACTTTACTTAAACTCCTGCCTTATTAACTAAAAGGTCTTAGAAGTTATTTATAAGCGTATCTATAGTAGAGGTAATAGCTTAACTAATAGTAGTATTTACTTAGCTATTTAATATCTTAGTAGCTAGGCTTATTTTATTAACTTATAGTAGTAGCGTAATAAGCTTTAATTTAACTTACCTAGTTAACTATTAAAGAGTAAGCTAATTCTTAGACTATTAAACTAGTGTATCTTTAATATATATCTAGCTCTTCTTAAGCACTTTAGTTACTTTATAGCTAAGGGTTTTAGTAACAGCCTATATAGCTTACTATAAAAAATAGTAAAAGATAATATATATAAGTTCTAAATTAGCTAGCGTAGTGTTACTATAAGCCTTAGCTTTATATTATAGTGTTTAAATTATTAATAGAAAGGTTATTATACTACTAGGACTATTATCTTTAATATAAAGACTATTAATAAGGTTCTATAAGTCCTTATTAAGGTTTTAATAAGTCTTTAGGTCTACTAATCTAAAGACCTTTATTAATTAAGCTTTAGTAATATCCTAAGAGACTTATCTTATAGTATAAGATTCTATAGCCTTAGTAAAGTTAGGGGTATTATATATATAAACTTCTTTAATCTTATTAGCTACGCTTTTCTAAGAGAGAGACACTATATTATTATATTTATCTAAAAAGTTAGATGTATTATTACTTTTAAACTTAGGAGCTTCTATAAAGTAAGAAGTTATAGGTATAATAGTTAGTTACTTATTAATTAATTAGGCTAGTTAGAGGTAATTAGTAATAGTTATTATATACTTTATAAAGGTATTTATACTATTAGTAGTTATAGGTATAGACTTAGGAGAAGAACTCTACTTTAGAGGATTCTATATACCTCTATTATTAACCTCCTTTAGGTTAAGAGCTTTTTACTATATTATATTAAAGCTTATACCTATAAAAGGACTAAATATAATATTCTTACCCTTTAAGGAGCCGTCCTCTAAGTTAAAGTTAATATAAAAGGGGTTAGATATCTTAGATTAGTTCTAAGAAAGGTTTAAATAGTATAAGAAATATAATATAATTATTATTTTTTATTAATAGTAATTAGCTACTAGTTTATAGCTTATTACTAAATAATAACTTTATTCTTCTTATATAATTAGTTAAGTAGACGTTTTTTAGTCCTTAGCGTATAGTAGCTATATAACTCCTTATTACTTTTAGTAGCTATCTTATATATCTATTTTACTTTATTAATATCTCTTCTTATTTCCTTACTCTTATTATTATTTATTAGGTTTAACCTAACTAGTGCTTTTACTACACTTATTAGCTTAGTAAAACTACTATTATTTCTTATTTATATTAGTATATTTTAGATCTAAGAATCTCTTACCTAACTAAAAGGTCTCCTTTAGTTCTTAATAAAATATATGTATATAAGAGATAAAAAGATATAGGAATAAGTAATACTTATTTAGGCTAGCTACTATTAACTCTTTAAGGGAGGTCTTTAGGGTTTTTAGTATTTCTACCTTAAGATACTTTAGTTCTTAGCGATGTTCTTATAGTGTATCCGCTTAAAGGCGCTAACAGCCTCCTTAGGTTTTTCTTTAGGAATTATTATAGGTAGTCTTACTAAATGTATTAGGTAGGTTAGTTAGTAGGTAATACGTAACCTAGTTAAGTAGAAAGAGGGATACTTTAGTAGGGTATATAAAGCTAATAAAGGGATTTATAGACCTAATTCTTTATAACGTAATAGTATATAGCCTTTATACTACTCTATTAGAAGTTATAGGTTATATAAAATTAATACTTATAGTTACTAAATTTTATTTTAATATTTATAGTAGAGGTAATACGTTTTATATTATATTATTTATTAATCTATATAAGCTATATAAAAGGGTTAAACTACTTTCTAAAGGATAGATCTCTACTATCTTAAAGGATAAAATCTACCTCTAGGTACTATTAAGAAAGCGCTAGGCCTATTAGCTAAAAAGGCTAAAAGAAAAGTATAAAAACTATACCTACCTCTAATAAACTCTAATTATAGTAAGACGTATACTAATTAATAGGTCTTTTAATTTTTAAACCTAATCTAAAAAGAAAGTCTAAAAAGGTAAAGTATTAATAGAGAAATTATAAAAAATACTAATATATATAAAAGTAATAAGCTTATAGTAATAACTATATATTAACTATATAAGTGTTTATATATATATATTCCTCCCCTTATAATAACTATAGGGGGCCTTTCTACTTATAGACTCTATTTTTACCTTACTACTTTAAGCCTTAACGTAAGACTACTTTACCTTATTATAATAGATATAGTGTAATATAGGATACTAGGTGTTATAATAGGTTAGAGAGATCTAATAGGCTTTAGGTAATCTGTTTAGTTACTTTAGTATACTAGGTAATAGGTAATATACGTCTTAATAAGCTTTACCTTCCTATAGATATAAAAGTTCTAAAGTTCTATAAGTATTCTCTTATACCTAAAGTAAAACTTCTTATTATAAGTAAGAGTAAAGACTCTTCTTACTAAAGGCTTTAGGATATAAAGTCTCCTTATTTTATCTATAGATATATAGAATATTAGTCTATAGTTATTAATTTCCTATAGGAGGATAGCTACCTAAAGTTATTCTTACTTTTCTTAAGGTAGTTATTAATCTCTTTCTACCTTATCTAAAGTTATATACTTACGTCTATCTACTTATATTTACTAGATCTAATTCCTTAGATTCCTTAGCTTTTTATTACTATAGTATCCCTTAACGATTTCCTATATAAACTTATTATTAACTTACACTATAGTTATAGTAGCTTTCTTAGGTTCTAAGGGTTTATTACTTATATACTATACTATAGCTACTATATCTATATTATTATTATTATTAATATTTATAAGTTTATCCTTATAAAGGAAATACTTAAATAGGTTAGGTTTTATAACTAGTAAGTAGGAAAGTATATTAGGTATAACGTTTAGCTTACCTAGTATATAAAAAATCTTTAGGTAGTATTAGGAGAGGTAGTTAGTAGCGTTTATAAGCTTAAGATTTACCTTATTTAAGTTAAAGGTTCTTAGTAATATATATATAATAATTCTCTTAGCTGCTATATAGTTTATAAGAATATTAACTTTATAGTAGTTAGATTATACTAGTTTTTTAAGCTTTTTTATAGCCTATATAATAGCTATAATTTTAGCTTTTATAGTACTAAAACGTTTCTCTATTACTATTATAGATTAAGAAAAAAAAAAGATAGGTTTAATATATTCTATCTTTACGTTAATACTAGGTATATTTTTACTATTCTAATTATAATCTAACTAGAAAACTATAAGCCTAAATCTACTAATATATATATTAATCTTAAAGAATAGTAGTTTCTTAGGGTTATAGTAATATTATATTACTTAGTTATAAAGTTTCTTCTATAGTGCGTTTTATACGTTAATCTCCTTAGGTAAGGGGTTAAATATCTTTTTTATAACGATTTTTACTCTTACCTAGTATATAGTACTTAGCTTAATAACTTTATCTTATTTTAGTTAGGCTACTAATTTTATCTTTTTTTACTAAAAGGGTAATATAATTATATTAAACTAAGGTAACCTTACGTAAAGCTAGCTACTTATCCTAAGATATATCTTAAGGTTATATAGGCTATATAGGAAAACTAACTTCTTAAACGTATAAATATAATTATCTATTTTATAGATACCTTTACTATTTATAATATAACTAAGAAGCTTTACGCTAGGGAAGCTAGTAAAAGACTTCTTTACGTTAATATAGATTTAGTATTTATTAAGGATATTTAAAACTATCTCTATATACTAAAAGTACTCTTTATTAAAGTTACTAAAGATTATAATATTATTAATATATATATAGATAAAGTGTTAATACTTAAAGAATAGTTAGTTTATAAAGCGCTAAGCGTACGCTAGGGAATTCTTAAATCCTATAATAGTAACGTTAGAATACTTAAGCCTATAGGGACTAATTATTACTATTTTATCCTAGTACTTAGAATATATACTAAGCTAGTAGAAGAACCTAGTAGCGTTAAATATTATTATATGTTTTTTACCTTTTAGATAGCCTATAATTTTATCTTAGTCTAAAAGAGGGTAAATATCTAGACTTACCTACTTATTAAAAGGTTATATATCTATAACTACTTAACCTTTGTTTTTTATTTTATTTATATAGTATTTTTATATAATAAAGAGGAAGTATATAATAGAGGTAAAGCCTTATTACTAACTAATTTTCTCTAACTTATGTTATTTATCCTAATAGGCGTTAAGAAACTCTATATCCTTAAGACCTAATAGAAAGACCTAGATATTCTACCTTTAGTTTTACTATCTCTTAATAAGGTTAATCTTTATATAGTCCTTATTAGGAATAAGTACTATCCCTTTATTATAGTAGATATAGTATTTATTAAGCACTACTTTTATCTTACTAGTAAACTCCTTATTATTTATATAGATCTTTATACTATATTTATTAACTATTACTAGATATATTTTAGGCTTTATTATACTATATTTTAGTATTTCCTTTAGTATTAATATATCTTATAGGGGTTTTTTAGCGTTATTTACTCCTATAGTAAACTCTTCTATAGTATCTAGGAATTTATTAGTAATATTAAGGAAATTTACTAAATTACTATAAGTAATAGTATCTAGTGTATCCTTACTAATTACTTAGGTAGTCTTTTTACTTTAGTTTAAAGTAATTTACACTATCTTTATGCCTTTCTTAATAGTTATTAGTTTTACTATATTATTATATACTAGTACGACTTTTAGGGTTTTTAAATTAGTAATAGCGTTAAGGATATACGCGTGTTTAGAGTATATATAGTATAGTTACTACTTCCTATCTTCTATAGATCTCTTTAAAAAGTTAATAAAGTTTATAAGGAGATACTTAAGTTCTCTTAGCTTAATAGTTACTATAAACTAAGAAGTAATCTATTATAATACTAGGTAGTAGTATTTAACTATAGTAGGGATTATTATATTATAGGAAGATTAGAGTTTTACCTACTTCTTATTAAAATCTACTACTATACTATAGTTATTATAAAATAGCGTTTTTAGAAGTAATTAGGCTAGGAGTTTCTTTATAACTTTAGCTATTATTATAGTATAAACTTTTACTTCTATACCTTTTACTATACTAATAATATATATATTAAAAGTAACGTTTTCTAAAAGTATAAAAGATAACCTAACTACGCCTACTTTTTATAGCTTTATAAGTAAAAATCTTAGATTCTTAGTAAACCTTTTTACCTATCCTTACTTTACTAAGATAACTAATATTTCTATATTAATATAGATAAAGTAGTCTTCTAAATTCTTATTAGTATATACCTTAATCTAAAGATAGGTATATTTATAGCGTCTATATTTCTTATTAGGTTTAATAACTACCTTAAAGACTTCTTTTAGTTAAAAGGTAAAATTTATAGTATTATTATATTAGTCTATTCCTCTATTAGGTTTTATAACTAAGTCCTCTAAGGAAACTAATAGTATAAAAGGCGTTATTATTATAGCTAAGAAGTTATTATCTAAAGGTGTTTAAGTAAGGTACTTTTTAACTTTACTTTATAATAAGGTATAGTTATTACTAGGTTTAATAACCTCCTCTTATTCTTTAGGTAATAGTACCTTCTACTTTAATAAGGTAGCTATAAAGTTTATACTCTTTATCTTACGTAAAGGAACTTCCTTAGTGCCTTTAAGAATATACCTATTATTAATAAGTTTATTAATATAAGTCTACGCGTTCTTATTATTTTCCTATATAAATTATATATTATTATACCTATTAATTTTTTAGGTGTAGTGTATACGTTATCTCTATCTACCTCCTTACTTAACTTTCTACTAGGGTTATTAATCTTTTATATAACGTTTAGTATTATTTTAGTAGTCTTTTTTCTAGTAGTTATTATAGGATTAGTATCCTCTATAGTTTCTATAGTAATTTCTATAATATCTATAGTTATCTTAACTATACTAATTATTTCTACTACCTAATCCCTAGAATATAGTCTCTTTTTTATTATTTTTAGAGGGGTTTTTATTATAGAGTTTTAAGTAACTAGCCTATAAGGCTTCTATATAAACCGTTACGTTTCCTTAGTATATTATATCTTTACTATTATAGTTAGTAGCGTTATTAATATATACTAGGTTATATTAGAATCTAGGCGCTATATCTTATGGTACTCTACGTTATTCCTTAGCGTAAGTAATATATCTATCTAAAGAGTTATTATCTTTAGGCTTATAAAGGAATTATTTAAGCTATAAGGTAAGGTTATTATAAAACCTTATTAGCTATTAACGTTAGGTTTAATCTCCTTATACTCTTATATACTTAAAGTAGCTCTAAGTAAATATATAAATATTACTTTAGCTATTAATCTTCTCTATAGTAAAGTAGTTTTTTTAAAACTACTTTTTAGTATCTACTAAAGTAAGGCTAAAGTGTTTTCTAATCTATTAAGCTATAGTAGCTTATTTTTACTATCTTAGCTATTACTATTCTTTAGTTATAAGTTAAAATTCCTATTAGTTTTAAGCCTACCCCTTAAGGTACTAGTAAATTATCTAACTAAAGTACTATAGTAATAAGGTATTATAGTATACTACCTTAATAGCCTAGGTTTATAACTTTATATTATAGTAGTAAGTTATATAGTAGTTATAAAAAATAAAGTTTAGTAAGTAACGCTTTATATTAGTATCTAGCTAGAAGATACTAACCCCTATAGGTATTTATAAATAGGTTAAGGTATATCTTAAGGTGTTTATACTATTAGATAATATCCTAAAGATTTATATTTAGTATACTATAGTATAAAAAAATATATCTATAAACTAAGATATATCTAGTAGTAGCGTTAGTATTACTACTAAATAAAAGATATTTACTATTAGTTATCTTTACCCTCCTATAGGTATTAATAGCTAGGGAGTTAAAATCCCTAGCTATTAAGGAGGTAGGTAGTAAGAGAATACTTATATTTATCTTACTATTATATCTAATAAAGTAAAGTATATCCTTTATATAGGGATATTTAGTAGTATACCTAAGTATAGTAGTATAACTAAGGGTATTAGGTATATAGCTAGTCCTTAGGGGTAAAGTAGTATATATATTATCTACCTTAAGGGGGGGGGTTAATAAGCTAAACCTAGTAGTATTTAAGTAGGCTAAAAGCCTAGTATACTTAGTCTATAAGGGTAGTAACCTATACTAGCTAAGAAACTACTAGGTATTAGGAATTATATTAAGAAGGGTAGTTATTAGACCCCTATAGCTAGTAGTAATAAGGTTTACTATTATTATATATTATATTACGCTAAAGGAGTTTAAATAGACTAGCTAGCTATTTAGTATTATTCTACTAGTAGGCTAGTATTTTACCTAGGTAGGCCTATAATTTCTAGTTTTTTACCTTTTAGTAAACGCTACGTTATATTAGAATCTTTTAGTGCCTTAGGTAGAAACGCTATAGGAAGGCTATCCTTATATTTATTATAGAATTCTCCTATAGTCTTATTAACTCTTAAGTTAGGTTATTAAGGAATAATTTTTTTTAGGGGTTTTAAAACCTACTTAGTTATCTTCTTTTCTAGTATAACTAGGTTTTCTAATAACTAAGAGGTCTAGAAATTTATTTATAAGAGTAATATAGGTAATCTATTAGTAAATAATCTTAAGGAAACCGCTAGGTTTTATCTTACGTTATTAATAATCTTTTTTACTATCTTAATAGTAGATTTAACTTAGTAGTTATTATTAGTATATCTATTATTTAGGTAGAAGTCTATATTCTACCTATTAGTTTTATAGTATAATATATTACTATTAAACTCTATAAATATAAGGTTAAAGATATTATCTTATAGACTTTTAAGAAAACTCCTTATAACCTTATATAATAGAAACTATTTAAGCTATATATATAGTTACTATAACTTAGTATTATACCTTAGCTAAAGGAGCTTACTTATACTACTTTTAAAATCTTATAACTTCTATTAAGGTAGAAGTATATTTTTACTATAGGTTAGTAAAAAAAAGAAAATATTATAAGGTATAAACTAAAGTAGTTACACTACTACTTAATATAGCCCTCCTAGTAGCTATTCTAGATCTAATAGGAATATTAAGGCTGTAATAGTAGTAAAGTATTATACTAGCGTCTTATAAAGTAACGTAATATAAAAGTAAAAAATAATAGAAGTAAGTAATAATAAAGAAACTAAATAGAGGTTATAGAATAAAAGGTAGGTCTTAGAAGTAAGGTATTATTATAGTTAACTTTCCTACTAAAGGAGGTTAATAGTATAGAGAATTATATACTTTATAGGTATGTAAATATATACATACCTATAGGGATATCCTCCTTTAGCTTATTTATCTACCTTATTCTATAACATTTATCTATATATAGATATAAAAGTTAATTTCTAATATTATAAGTATATATACTAGGTATAGGTTTAGTATATACTAGGCTTACTTTAAGTTTCTATATTCTAACTATAGATCTTAAAGGTGTTTATCTCTCTTTTTATTATCTTAAAGGATAAGTTAATCTTAAGGAACTAGGCTTTTTAGAAGGTTTACGCTTAGGTATACTTAATATAGATAATAATAAATCTGCTATTTAGTAATAATATAACGTTCTAAATCTAGTAGTCTTCTTTTAACTTTAGTTTATTAAAGGACTATTTTCGTTTTATACCTAGCGTTAAGTTAGTATATGCTTTATATATACTAGGAATATACTAAATACCTATATAACTATAGGCCTTAGGAAACTAAAGTAAATAGGCTTTTTAAATAAGGGTACTAATAATATTTTTATTCTATAATACTATATAAATAGTATAAAAGCTATTTATACTAAATTTATAATAGACTTTATAAATCCCTAGGTTTATAAAAAGCCTCCCTATATATATTTAGTATATATTATATTACTACTTAGTATATATAGTACTTATATGTAGTTAATATAGTAATATTATCTTTTTCTAAAAGGCCTATTATAATATTCCCTTATAACTAAGATAAAAGGGTTGTTAGTAGAGGTAGAATATATATATAAGAACCTTAGTAAAGAAGTAATATAAATAGAAAGCGTATTTAGTTAAGAGGGATATAAATATCTATCTTAATACTATATTTATACTTCTAGATAAACCTACTACTAACACTAGCTTAATATTAGTAGCCTAAAAGAATATATAAGGTTAGTACTTAGTATATACTAGGTATATACTAAAGAGATATATACTATATGTTTTCTTTATACTAAATATCTTTCTAACTTAGATATACTTATAACTATACCTATATACCTACCTTACTATATAGAGTTATTTTAAGTAATCTAGGTTAATTTAAGCTAGGAATTAAGGAATACTATATAAGGTATACTAAGGCTTTATATTACTTAATTATAGGTAACTAATAAAGGTAACCTAAAGATATTAGTATTCTAATAGTATAAGTAGAGTATATACTTAGACTATACTTACTTTATTCTATATATAGACCTAAAGGGTCTACTTTCTATAGGTTATAAGGTTATACTTACTATCCTACTTTAGCTGCCTATATAGGCCCTCTTCCTTCTAAAGCCTTTTAATAGACTTAAAAAATCTAAAGAGAAGTTAGTTATTTTCTATATACTATATATATATAGAGTATATACTTTATATAAGAATAACTTACGCCTCTATATAAATCTAGATATTTTTTATAAGCGTTAGAGTAATAGCTATATTTCTAGCTTTTTTCTAGAGTTTTTAATACGCCTAGACTACTTCTCTATTATTAAAAAGCTTATTAGGCCTTAAAATAGATTTACAAACAAACTTATAGTGTTTAATACTACTATAAGTAAGAGCCTAATACTAAACCTTATTATAGTTTAGGTTATTTCTAGAATATAGTTAGTATATACTAAGCCTATACTTAGGATATACTAATATTATATTACCTTAAGATTAGGTATAACTGTTTACTAATTTACTTTTTATAATAGAAATAGGTTAAGTACTAGATACTTTCTAAAAATATACTTATAAGCTTTTTAGTAATAGCTTTTAAAATATTTTTATTTTTATTTATAATTATAATATAGTATAGAATTCTATTTTCTAAGGTTTTTAGGTAAAAAGGAATAGTAAGGTGGTTTTAGATAGACCTTATAGCTACTTTACCTCTCCCTCTATTTAATAAGAAGATTCTAAACTATAAGATTAATTCCTAGAGTATACTTAGTATATACCTTATATATACTTAAGAGTATGTTAAGTGTATACTTTATTTTATTTTATATAATATAATAGCTTAGTTAGATCTAAAGAGCTACTACTTTACTAGTAGTTTTAAAGCTAATAGTTATCCTATAGATATTATTAGTTATATATATAAGAGAATTAGGAAGAAGTCTTATACTATTTATCTATCTACTTAGTATATACTAAGCACTAGTTAGTTTCTTTTTACTACTTTCTATATTATTATTAAGACTAAGGTATTTAGTGTAATAGGCTAGTATTACCTTATAATAGGTATATAGTAACTTAATACGATTTATCTAAGCTAAGGAGAGAAAGTAGGAAGTATAAATAATATATAGTTTATATAGGCCTTTATCTTATGTATGTTATATATATATACCTCTCTTAGCTAGTTATAAGTAATAGTAGGTTATAGTAGGTACTAGCCTAACTATACTTATTATAGTATAGCCTATAATATATACTCCCCTTTTATACTATAAGGCTTTACTAGCCCTCTATAGTTACATACTATATCTTAAGAAATTACCTACTAAATAATCCTATAGGCTAATAGGCTTATTATTTATTCTTCTTTTATTTTTTTTACTAGCCTTTTTATTAATATTATAAGTATTAATCTTACGTATAACTACACTTTCTTTTTACTTTTATTATCTTTTTACTAATTACTAGTTATTAATTATAAAAATTAAATAATTTATAATAGCTATAAGTAAACTAATCTCTATATAGGCCTACGCGCACGCGCGTATACGTACCTACTAATTAGTTACTAACTTATAAGATAGCCTCCTACTATCCCTAGCTACTTCTTATCCCCTAAGGATAATAAGGTTTTTAACCCTATTACCCCCCCTTACTTTAAGCCTTAGTTACCTACCCTTACTATAAGTTACTTTCCTTTAGTAAGCGTATTATATAAATTAACTAACCTAGCTAAAACGATAAGGATAATAAGAATAATAAAGCTAATAAGGCTAACTATAGCTCTTTAGTTATAAAGAGACGCTATACTAACGCCTTTACTTTTACTATTACTCCTACCTATATACTAACTATCCTTTATATATACCTTTACTTCTTATATATATACTACCTTATATATAACCCTACTACTATCTATTATATAGAGAATATTAGTACCTATAAGCACTACTATCTCTCCTATATATAGTCTAACTATAGCTACTAACCTATAAGTCTTTTATTACTTATATAAACCTTACGCCTTACTAATATAACTTAGATTCCTAAGGCCTCTTTAGGCCTTTATAAGGTAATATTTATTACTACCTATACTACTACCCTAACTACTTCTAGCTTTATAAAGTATACCTCCTTTTAGCTAGCTATTAAAGCCTAAGAGGTTATAACTAACTTAGAGTAAGAGGTATAAAAGAGTATTAAAAAGATATATAGAAAGTATACCTATAGTATATCTAATAATATACCCCTTACGCTTACTACGCCTACTCCTTTTTTCCTAGCTATTACTACTACTACTACTACTACTACTACCACTAACGCTATATATAGTAAGGTTACTTCTTACTTAAGTAATCTTATAGCTACCTAAAGTAAGCACCTTATTATTATAGTTAAGGAGATCTTAGTTTCCCTTAAGAGAGTAAGTATTAGTCTTTTTTTCTTTTTTATATAACTTTTATACTAACTTTATATCTTTAGTTTATTAACTTTATTACTACTAACCTTAGTTATAGCCTTTCCCTTAAGCTAAGAGACTTTTAGTAGGGGAGTCTCTTATATATTTTAAGTGTACTTATTTTATATAGCTTTACTACTTACCTTATAAAGCCTAGTTATTTTTTATAGGCTATAGCCCTTTAATAAAGATTTATTACTTATCTACTTATTATATATCTTTATTTTTTTTTATATATATATATTACTTTTATTATAGACGTTAATAGGTTTATACTTCTCTTTAAAGGAGTCTAAAGCTATAGTGTTTTTAACTAATTTAATAGGTTTCTATATAGCTTTAGTAAAACCCTCCTAACGTACTAACGCCTAATACGTTTTTATCTTTTTTTTACTACGCTATTATATACTAATTATTTTTATAATACGCTATTCTTTTTTACTATCTTCTATTAGGGGGGAAGGCTATACGTTATAAGCTTTTTAGCCTAGTAAAAAGTTATTCTTAGTATAGTATAATAAGTCTATATAAAATTAGTTATAAATATTACTAAGTACGTTAAGTTTAACTATAAAGAGGCTAATTACTTTAGTAACTTAGTAATAGTAGTATAGCTAATTAAGCTTATAATTTAGTTATAAAGAGTAATAATTATATATTAATAGTTATATATTATTACCTACTTTAAACCTTTTAGCTATACTTTATTACTTATTAGCTAATTCTTCTATATGTTATTAGGCTGTAGCTATTACTACTTATACTATTATAGTTACTTTAGTTATCCTCTATATAAGTCGTTTAGTAACCTTTTTATATATATCTATTACCTTCTATATACTCTCCTTAACTATAATAAGGTCTATATAGTAGCTATACTTTATAAAGAAAGGGCTTAACTTAGTTACTAACGTAGTATAGTTATTAATTACTAATTATATAACTAGTATTTAATACGCTTAATCCTTTTAGAAGTAACTTATATAAGTATATAACGTTACTTAAATCTCTTAGTTAAAGCGCTTTATAGCTTTATTACTCTATAGGTAATATAATATACTTAGTCTCTACTTAATACCTATAAGTATGTAAAACCTATACTAAAACTTACTTATCTAGTTACTTCTTTTATTACTAATAATACTTTTTAGTATACTATAAAAGTAGTAATAGTAACCTAGAAATCTTTTAATATATACCTCTATATCTATTATTACTATTAGTTTAAATATTACTAACTTTCTTAGGTAGTTTATAATAACTTATATATTAGTAGTATAGTTAGGGCTAGATAGTAAGAGATCTATAATAAAGTCTATTAATAGGTTGCTTTTTAGGCGCTTAGGTATACTTAATAGTTATAAAAAGCCCTTCTTTACGTTACGCTAGATTTTACTACTCCTATATACGTTATAGTTATAAATAAAGCGCTATACTATTTATAACTAGCCTAGCTAGTAAAACCTTTATAAAAGTATCTCTAAGGTACTATTTCTCCTAAGGTACTTAGTTATAGTTAAGTTATAGCTTTATTATACTAACTAAGTATATAGGCTATTAAAGGGGGAATTAGGGTTATTATTACCTAGTACCTATATCCTCCCCCTTTAGGTAAGTTATTTTATATTATTAAGGTAGTAGTTTATAATCTAAACGTATAACTAAAGGTTAAGTAGAAGTAAGTAGTTTTCTTACTAAATAGCTATATATACTACTTAGAAGATAGTATTACTATCTTACGTTATAGCCTATAACGCTTATAGTTCTTTATTCTTAAATACCTCTATATATAGCGCTACGGGCGCCTCTATTATATAATAGGCTATTACTAGTTACACTTTATTTAGGATTATTTAGATAATATATCCCTATTAGTAGTTATTATCCTATATAAAGGGGGCGTTTTACTTACGCTAGGAGAGCGCGTTAGAAACGCTTACGTTTTTATTAGGCTAGTATATAATATAGAAGTTATATTCTATAAGCGTTTTAGCCTAATAGCTTTAGTGCTTTATTAACTTCTACTTTTTTATAAAGTACTTAAGGGACTTATAGTTAACCATTACTTTAAAAGGCTTCTTAGTGCTATATAACTTTACTTTTTATACTTAGAGGTAATTTAGTACTACTAATAGCTCTTTATTATAAATAGGGTAGTTATATTACACTAGCGTAAGCTTTTATAAGTAAAAAGTAATAGGTTAGCGCTTACCTTTATTATTTACTTATATTAAAGCGCCTCTTAGTATAAACCTAAAGTAGTTAGTTTTTATAAACGTTAAGGCGTCTAAGTTAAAGTTTTATAGTAGTAAGGCTATTATAAAGTAGTTCTTAAGCTTCTTAAATACTATAGTACACTTTATAAACTATATAAATACTATACCTTTCTTTATAAGGTAAGTTATTAGCTTAACTACCTTAATATAGTTAGGTATAAATATCTAGTAATAGTTAGTAAAGCTTAAAAAGCTTTTTATACCTTTAATAGACTAAAGTGCTAACTACTTATAAATAGTATATACTTTTTCTAAGTCTACTAAAACGCTATTCCTAGCTTTTAAGATAAAGCTAATATACTTTACCTTCTTTATACTAAAGTTACTTTTCCTTACGTCTAAGCTAAGCCCTACTATATAAAGCTTCTTAAGAACTTAGTAAACCTTTTACTTATAGTCCTCTTTTATCTTATTAGAATAAATAAAGATATTATTAAGGTATATAGTAATAAAGTTATTAAAAAACTTCTAAAGTAAGCTATTTATAAAGTACTACTAGTTTATAGGTACGTTTATTAGCCTAAAGGGGTAAACTAACTATTTAAAAAGCCTATATTATATATAAAAAGTAGTTTTATACTTATTACCTTTAGTAATTTATATCTTATAAAAAGCTATTACTATATTTACTTTAGTATACTACTTTACTACTTCTATATAGTAAAGCGTCTTAGAGATTAAAGGTAGTAAATAATAGTCTTTCTTTATAATAGCGTTTAGCGCTTTATAATTATAATAAAAGTATAACCTACTACTTAGTTTATATATAAAAAGTACTAGCGCTTTTACTATAAAGCTGCTTACTTAGATAAAGCCTTTATTAAAAAGGTCTTCTAAGGTTTTCTTTAGGACTAGTAATTCCTTCCTTAACATACTATAAAGGAGGCCTTATAGTAAGGTTACTTTTAGTTTTAATTCTATATAGTAGTTATAGCTAGGTTAGTATAGTAGTACTTTTATTAAGGTGTTAGAGTTAAATAAGTTACTATATTCTTTATATACCTATTATAGTAATACTATAACCTTAGTAGTTTATCTTACCTTTTTATTTAACTTTAGCTATAAAGCTTTCTTTATATTAGTAAAGCTAACTACTATAATTTAAAAGAAAGCCTATAAGTCTTTACTTATCCCTTTTATAAATAGGTTACGTTAAGTAGCGTAATCCTTACGTATAGCCTTATAATAAATAGCTATAAAGGTAGGCGCTTTAATTACTTAAGTAGCTTTAATTTTATATACTATTATAGACTCTTATTAACTAACTAGGCGTAGCGTAAGGTCTGTTTACCTATAGTAAATAGTACGCTTTATAGCGTTATAAATAGTATAGTTATATTTTATCTAAGGTTTTCCTAAAAACATATTAACGTTAAGGCTATATATAACGTATATATATATATACTAGTAGTATTTATAAAGTTTAAAGTTAAATATAATTACTCCCTCTACTATTATACTAGTTAATTTATTAGTAAACCCTTTTAAAGGGATTTTTTATTAAGAGATATATAAAAAGTACTAAGCGTATATAAAGTTATAGTTTACTATTATATAAGTATTATAACTAGTATTAGTAAAAGCTTAGGTAGAAGATTTTTTATTAACGTAAGTATCTAATAGTATAGCTAGTCTAATTATTCTCCTCTTATACTAAAACTCCTTTTATCTTATATACTCCTTACTTATTAGCTTTAAAGCCTAATTTTACTCTAAAGCTATTTTTTTTCTAACTCCTCTTTACTCTTAGTAGTACTATAAGCGTTATTACTTTCCTTAAGCTTCTTAATCTTAGTAGTTACTTTAGCTATATAAGTAGGCTTACTTTTTTTTTTCTTACTATTAAGGTAATTATAAGCTAGGTATTTAATCTTTTAGTAGGTATAGTACTAGTGTGTTTTAGTATATACTTTTTATACCTTAAGGTGTTTTTTTTTTTAGCTTTACTAGCTATATATACTATTATTCTTCCTATTATTTATATATTTCTATTAGTATCCTTTAACGCTAGAGGTAGTAGGTATTTATAAGTAGGCTATATACTACTAGCTAAATTCTTAACCTTTTAGGCTACTTTACTTACTTATTATATATATATATAAAAAGTAAAAAAAAGTAAGATACTTATTAGTATACTTTAAATATAAAGGGGAAAAGCGTTTAAAAGGAGTATAATTTATACTTTATTTAGCTATAGGTAGCCTTTAGCTTTAGCTAACACCTATTTAAACTTTAGGAGGAAGGTAGTAAAGGATTTATACTCCTTTATTTTAATACTTATTAAGAAGGTAGACGTATAGGTCTTTACATTTAAGTTACTATATATATACTTTAGGTACTTTAGGAACTCTTTAGGGTTATAATTTACTTAAGCTTCCCCTATTTTATAGTAAGTTAATACTATTCTTTAAGGCGCTATATCTAAGTAAAAGTTAATAAAGTATTAGGCTTCTTACTTTATTATAAAGAACGCTTTATTAATATATAGCTTATTATATATTTAGTATAACTATATAAAGAAGTCTTAGCGCTAGCTAAAAAACTTTAAGAGGTTTAGTATTAGTTTTTAAATAACCTAAAGGTAGTTTTTAGCTAGTATAGGTATAATAACTATAGTAGCTACTATAGGTATAGTATTTACTACTTCTAAAGATTTCTTATTATATAATTTAATTATAAGGCTTATACCTTAGGGGTTAGTACTTTTTACTTTAAGCTTTCTTATTTTTTATATTATCTTTACTATTACTTACTTTAACGCTATAACTTTAGCTTTTACTTTAGCTAATAAAGAGGTCTTATAGCTTATTACTATTTTAGCGTCTTATTATATACCTATTATATAGTATAATTAGTAAGGTATTTATTTTTATTTTAAAAGCTTAGATATATAATAGGCTAGTATTACTTTATAATAAGCGTATAGTAACTTAATATAATTTATTTAAGCTAGAGAGAGAAAGTAAGAAGTATAAATAACGTATAGTTTATATAGGCCTTTATCTTATATATATTATATATATATACCTCTTTTAGCTAGTTATAAGTAATAGTAAGTTATAGTAGGTACTAGCCTAGCTATACTTATTATAGCGTAGCCTATAACATTTAGGATTATCTTCTTAATCCTTATTATTAGAGATTTTAGGTAAATAGGTAGGTAATAATAATATTAAAAAGCTAAAGTTATTACTTATATTATTATCTATTATATTAAGACTAGATAATTACTTAAGATATAGTAGGTTATAGCTTAGTATATATTAAAGGTATACTTTCTTTTATATATATAAAGCTATAATATACTAATAGCCTTTACTAATAGACCTTACTACTTTATTACTTTATCTTCTTAAACTTAATCTTATATATATAAGGTATATACTAAGATTATATTTAGTAAGTACTAAGAATATAACTTAATCTTATACTTTACTACTTTTTTACTTTATCTTTTTAAACTTAATCCTATATATATAAGGTATATACTAGGATTATATTTAGTAAGTGCTTAAACTATATCTTACTAGCGTGTTAGTATAACTTATCTTACTATAATACTATACTTTATAAACTTATGCTTTATATAGCTAATTTTATAATTCTAATACCCCCCCTTTAACTTCGCCCTACTAAGAAAACCCCCCCCTGAACTTCTGCTCTACCTACTAAATACCCCCCCCTGAACTTGGAATACCCCCCCCCGAACTGTACCCCCTATATCAGCAATCGTGCGAGATCTCGAGTTATTGCGTTATTGCGCAACTGGGGAATCGTGGTGGG
>JASUDE010000700.1:0-20311 GCA_034509685.1 Colletotrichum cereale | reverse complement strand
GCTAGTTATTAATATATAGGCTAGCTAAGTATATATATAGGCTAGCTATATAATTAAGTAGCTATATAGTAGTCTACTAGTAAGCTAGCTAGCTAAGTATATAAATATTTATATAGTTAGACTAGCTAGGCGTATAGGTATAGATATTTAACTAGCTAGGTAGGCTAGTAGTTTAGTTAGAAGTATAATAGCTAGCTAGGTATATAGGTATATAATTTATCTAGCTAGCTATATTATTACTCTATATAGCTAAATAATTCCTTATAGTTATAGTAATATTTCTTAGTATAAATTATTTTATTATTATCTTTATCCTAAGGACTAGTCTTTACTATATAGCTAATATTATTATATTCTTTATTATCTTCCTTATTATCTTCTTTATCTAAGGTATTTTAACTATAGTACTAAGTAGCTTTATAATATATTAGTAGTAGTAGTAGTAAGTAGTTATAAAGCTAGCTAACTTACTACTAAAGAGATTAAATTTCTTCTTTTTACTCTTAAAGTTATTAGTATATATAAGATTTACCTTTAGGTAGGTTACCTCCTCTATATCTAAAGTATAGTTAATATAGCTAGGCTAGTAATATAAGTACTTTAGTAAAGGTAGTTATAGGTAGTAACTAAGGCTATAAAGGTAGTTAATAAGTATACTAAGTATATACTAAAAGTAGTATTAGTAGTAATAGCTTTATATATCTTATTAAGTACTTTAGGTAATAACTTATATATAGATTATATATACTAAAGACTTACTTATTAGTCTTTTACTAAGGCTTTTTTATAAAGGGCTTTAATAGCCTTATTAGATTTTACTACTAAGAAGAAGACTAGTAATACTAATAATATAGATTACTTACTTATTAATAGGCTAAAGGGTAGTAAAAAGACTATAGAAATTAATAGTAGTAATAGTAAAGTTAATAAAGGTAGTAAATATATAGGTAATAGTAAAGGTAGATTATAGTCTAGTAAATAGTAGAAAAAGGTATTTTAAGATATAAAGTCTTAATAGTAAAGTTAGTAGTAATAGGTATAGTTATTTATATATATATAGTAGAATAACTATAAGGATATATTAGTCCTTTAGTCCCTTAGGTTAAATAGTAGGATGCTATAGATTAGTTAGTAAGCCTTTAGTAAAAGCCTAGCCTAGCTACTAGAGATAAATACCCCTTAGCTAGCCTAACTAGCTAAAGAGGTTAAGTTGAATTCTATATTAATACCTATACCTATTATCTATTTCTTTCCCTAGCCTATAACCCCTTATAATTATTTAACTTCTACCTCCTTAAAGGGGCTAGACTAAAGAATAGAGATATAAGGAGTAATAAGTTACTAACTACTTACTATAGATAAGGTAATAAATACTATATTATTATTATTAACTACCTTACTTAAACTATTAATAGCTAAGCTAATAAGGATAATATAAAGCTAAAATATAATAATACTATAGCTACTTACTAACTACTTACTAATAACTAAGAAGTAATATAAATAACTACTTAACATAGCCCTCCTAGTAGCTGTTCTAGATCTAATAGGAATAGTTAGGCTGTAATAGTAGTAGAGTATTACACTAGCGTTTTATAAAGTAACGTAGTGTAAAGGTAAAGAATAATAGAAATAAGTAATAATAAAGAAACTAAATAAAGGTTATAAAATAAAAGATAAGTCTTAGAAGTAAAGTATTATTATAGTTAACCTTCCTACTAAAGGAGGTTAATAGTGTAAAAGATTATATACTTTATAAGTATATAAATATATATATACCTATAGGGATGTCTTCTTCTAGCTTATCTATCTACCTTATTTTATAATAAGTACCCCCTTTTAAAAGAAACACTTATCCTAAGTATACTAAAATATAGAAAAAAAAGTTACTATTAATCTACTATATTATCTACTACCTTTCTTTTATATCTTATATATTCCTCTTTTACTTATTATCTTTAAAATTAATTTCTATAGTATAGCGCTTCTTACTACTACTTTAAGCTAAGGTAGCTAGTAAGTTAGGTTAGCGTATATACTTAGTAGTACGCTAGGGAATTATAACTAATAGGGCGTAAGTAGATTAAGAAGCTAAGGTAAGCGTATAGGTATCCCTAATAGTATTAAAGAGTTTCTCCTTTATACTAGTAACCTTATTAACTAAGGCTTTAAACTTATTACCTTTAAACTTATTAAGGGTATTAAGGTTATTAGCCTTCTTATTAAGTAGAATAACCTTCTAAGTTAGCTTCTAAAGTTAATAGTTAAGGCTGTTAATAAAGGCCTCTAGATACTTAGATTTCTTAGCCTTCTTATATAGATTCTTAGTAATCTAGTAAATACTATTAAAGTGCTTCTTAATAACTAGCTTATAAGACTTAATAGTAGCTACTACTATATTAGTAATCTTATAGGTAACGTTAGCCTTAGTAATATAGTTATTAACCTTTATATTTAAATTAGTAATATAGTCTTAAATTATATTAAGGAGAATAGTTTAGCTTTAGGTATTATATATATATATAATCTCTAGGATAAAAATTAAGTCTAATTACTAAAGTAGTAGAAAAGTGCTTATAACTTTAGAGTTACTTTATCTTACTTAGTATATAAAGGTAAAGCTAATTAACACTATATAAGAGGGAAGGTTATTAGACTAAAGCTTATTCTTTTTATACTTAGAAAGTATATTCTTTATAGGGGTAGTAACTATTTAGTAGAAGTATATATTAGATAAGAGGGAAGTATACTAGTTAGTAATACTATTTTTATAATAGTTATAGAAATCCTCTAGCTAAATATAAATCTTATAGATAAGGGTGTTATTAGTATAGTCTTTAACTGCCTCTTTAAAGCGCTTAATAGCCTTAGTATAACTAAGGATACTAAACTTCTTCTTATTAATAGTTTTAAAAGTATTCTTCTTAATAGTTTTACCTATGTTTTTTTTTAGGGTTACTAGGTTAGTTAGTATGCCTAGCGTAATATAGGCCTTAGTTTCTATATTACTATAGATCTTAGTAAAAGTAGTACTATT
This sequence comes from Colletotrichum cereale, assembly GCA_034509685.1. Lineage (NCBI taxonomy): Eukaryota > Fungi > Ascomycota > Sordariomycetes > Glomerellales > Glomerellaceae > Colletotrichum > Colletotrichum cereale. The sequence goes on along the minus strand of JASUDE010000700.1, from coordinate 17,274 downwards.
AAGGCTGCTACCTATAGTATAGATATACTTATTAACTATTTTATAGTAAGTAACCTTAAACGTATAACGCTTTATATGTTTCTTATGCTTTAGTTTAGCCTTATAGTTCTTAATCTATTATAAGGTTTCTTTAGCGTCTTCCTCTATTTTATAAGGTATATTATAGAGGTTAGTATTAGTAGAAGAGATAAATAACTTAGAGTTATTACTAAAGTCCTTATTATAGCTAGTGTTTACTTTATTAGTATTAATAACTATAGTGTCTATAGTATTATAGTTATTAATATAGCGTTAGTTTTTAGTAGAAGAGGTTCTTTAGGTAGTAGGGATATTAACTAATTTAAAGGTAGACTTTAGGGGGTGTAATAACTACTAGGTCTAGGTTTAGTTAGTAGCCTTAGTAGTCTTATTATTAATAAAGGGGTTAAAGTTAATCTTATCTTAGTTTATAGGATTGTTAGGAATAGGCGAAAAGCGCTAGGGATCTACTATAGTAGCTTACTATATAGTTCTTAGTAAAGTATACTAAAAGGGAGTATAAGTTTTATTATATTACTTTATAATAAGTAAAAGGAAAGTAGTAAATAGAAGTATTAGAAGGTAGTAAATAGTAAAGAAATTATAAGGTTTATATTTATAATAAATAGTATATAAAAAGGGAAAAATAAAGAGTTAGTAGGTAGGTAAGTTAATATACCTTTTTCTAGCTACTAGCTATTAAAGGTAAGAAAGGTATAACTACTTATTATAGGTAGGCGCTTTTTACTCCTTTTAAAAGGAAATATAAATATAGTTATTTTAGTAAAAACTATTATAGAATCTATATATCTTAATAAAGAAAAACAGGCTAAAGGCCTTTTTATAAGTTATTATTACCCTTATTAAAAGAATAAATACTTTATTATTATTAAAACTAAATTAGGGACTATAGGATTCCCTAAGGCGTTTATAATACTTTATAAATTATCTATAGACGTCTATAGTAAGGTCTAGAGGAAGTTAGCTAAGGCTAGTTTTTATTCTTACTTCTTTATATACTTAGTAGCCTAATTAATTAGTTATTCTTCCTTATAAGTCTTAACGAAGTCGTTAGTATTAGGCTTAAGATTCTTATAAGGTTTCTATATATTAGAAGCTAGTAAGTACTTTTTCTACTTAACGAGATACTTAACTAATAGCTAGGCTTTCTTTTAGGTTACCTTATAATTTATAATTCTCTTAACTTTATATTCCTTTATTTTATTAACTTTTACTAGTTTAAAAGGGATCTTTTTATAACTAAATAGGTCTTCTTTATCTAGCGCTTTTTATAACTATATCGTTAATACTACTAAGTAAACTCTTTAGTAGGCTAGTAAGTTAAGTTTATAGGCGTTAGGCCTAACTACTTAAGTAATATAGAAAGGTCTAGTATACTATAGAGACTACTTCCTTTTAGGCTTTCTAAGTAGTAAATATCCTTTACTAAGGTAGAGGAATACTTTATTACCTATAGTAAAGTTTACTAAGTAATAGTGTTAGTTATATTACTCCTTTTTTATTACTCCTACTATATTAATAAGAGTCTATACTTCTACTTAGTAAGTATTACGTAATACGTTAATTAATTCTAATAGAATCCCCTTCTTACTAATATATTTTAATATAGTTCTAAAGTAAAACCTTAGTACTAGTTTGTTTAGTAATTAGCCTATTATTATAGTAAGTAAGTTATTAAGAGAGTATTAGAGGGATAGTAAGATATTAATCTATAGTATATTAGAGTTAGTATATGTATAGAAATAAATAGTAATCTTAACTATCTAGTTTATCCTTTTACTCTACCTATTAGTCTAAAGGTAATATATAGTAGAAATAAGTAATCTTACCTTTAAGGCCTTAAAGATCCCTACCTAGACTACTAAGATAAACTTTAGGTTATAATTACTAATAATAACGTTTAGTAGGCCTTAGTTATATAATATAAGCGTTTAAAAAAGTACCTAAGCCTACTAGTAAGCTTTATACTTAGTATAACTTAGGATAAGTAGAACTTTCTTACTAAACTTATATATTATAGTATAAAAGTAGTTAAATACGTTAAAGTTAAGTAATACCTAAAAACTATTTTAGGTTAAGACTTTTAGTATATTAGTAATAAAGTCTATAAATATAGTGTAATATAGGATATTAGGCGTTATAATAGGTTAGAGAGATCTAATAAGTTTCTAGTAATCTATTTAGTTACCTTAGTACGCTAGGTAATAGGTAATATACGTCTTAATAAGCTTTACTTTCCTATAGATATAGAAGTTCTAAAGTTCTATAAGTATTCTCTTACGCCTAAAGTAAAACTTCTTATTATAAGTAAAAGTAAAGATTCTTCTTACTAAAAGCTTTAAAATATAAAGTCTCCTTATTCTATCTATAGATATATAGAATATTAGTCTATAGTTATTAATTTCCTATAGGAGAATAACTACCTAAGGTTATTATTACTTTTCCTAAAGTAGTTATTAATCTCTTTTTACTTTATCTAAAGTTATATACTTTTATTTATCTACCTATATTTACTAAATCTAATTCTTTAGATTCTTTAGCTTTTTATTACTTTAGTATCTCTTAATAATGTCCTATATAAACTTATTATTAACTTACACTATAGTTATAGTAGCTTTCTTAGGTTTTAGAGGTTTATTACTTATATACTATACTATAGCTACTACTTTTATATTATTATTATTATTAATATCTATAAGTTTATCTTTATAAGGGAAATACTTAGATAGGTTAGGTTTTATAACTAGTAGGTAGGAAAGTATATTAGGTATAATATTTAGCTTACTTAGTATATAAAAAATCTTTAGGTAGTACTAAGAGAGGTAGTTAGTAGCGTTTATAAGCTTAAGATTTACTTTATTTAAGTTAAGGGTTCTTAGTAACGTGTATATAATAATTCCTTTAGCTACTATATAGTTTATAAGAATATTAACTTCTTAGTAGTTAGATTATATTAGTTTTTTAAGCTTCTTTATAGCTTATATAATAGCTATAATTTTAGCTTCTATAGTATTAAAACGTTTCTCTATTACTATTATAGATTAAGAAAAAAAAAGGATAGGTTTAACGTGTTTTATCTTTACGTTAATACTAAGTATATCTTTACTATTCTAGTTATAATCTAACTAAAAAACTATAAAACTAAATCTACTAATATATATATTAATCTTAAAGAATAGTAGTTTCTTAGGGTTATAGTAATATTATATTACTTAGTTATAGAGTTTCTTTTATAGTGCGTTTTATATATTAATCTCTTTAGGTAAGGGGTTAAATATCTCTTTTATAATAATTTTTACCTTTACCTAGCGTATAGTACTTAGCTTAATAACTTTATTTTATTTTAGTTAGGCTACTAATTTTATTTTCCTCTACTAAAGGGGTAACGTAATTACGTTAAACTAAGGTAACCCTACGTAAAGCTAGCTACCTATCCTAAGATATATCTTAAGGTTATATAGGCTATATAAGAAAACTAGCTTTTTAAACGTATAAATATAATTATTTATCTTATAGATACCCTTACTATTTTTAATATAACTAAGAAGCTTTATATTAAGGAAGCTAGTAAAAGACTTTTTTATATTAATATAGATTTAGTATTTATTAAGGATATTTAGAACTATCTCTATATACTAAAGGTACTCTTTATTAGAGTTACTAAGAATTATAATATTATTAATATATATATAGATAAAGTATTAATACTTAAAGAATAGTTAGTCTATAAAGCGCTAAGTATATACTAAGGAATTCTTAAATCTTATAATAGTAACGTTAGAATACTTAAGCCTATAGGGGCTAATTATTACTATTTTATCTTAGTACTTAGAATATATACTAAGCTAGTAGAAGAACCTAGTAGCGTTAAATATTATTATATATTTCTTACTATTTAGATAGCTTATAATTTCGTTTTAGTCTAAAAGAGGGTAAACATCTAGACTTACCTACTTATTAAGAGGTTATATATCTATAACTACTTAGCCTTTATCTTTTTTCCTATTTATATAGTATTTCTATATAATAAAGAGGGGGTATATAATAGAGGTAAAGCCTTATTACTAACTAATCTTCCCTAACTTATATTATTTATTCTAATAGGCGTTAAGAAACTCTATATCCTTAAGACCTAATAGGAAGACCTAGACATTCTACCTTTAGTTTTACTATCTCTTAATAAAGTTAATTTTTATATAGTCTTTATTAGGAATAAGTACTATCCCTCTATTATAGTAGATATAGTATTTATTAAGTACTACTTTTATCTTACTAGTAAACTCCTTATTATTTATATAAATCTTTACGCTATATTTATTAACTATTACTAGATATATTTTAGGCTTTATTATACTATATTTTAGTATTTCCTTTAGTATTAATATATCCTATAGGGTTTTTTTAGCGTTATCTACTTCTATAGTAAACTCTCCTATAGTATCTAGGAATTTATTAGTAACGTTAAGGAAATTTACTAAATTGCTATAAGTAATAGTATCTAGTGTATTCTTACTAATTACCTAGGTAGTCTCTTTACTTTAGTTTAAGGTAATTTATACTACTTTTATACCTTTTTTAATAGTTATTAGTTTTACTATATTATTATATACTAATATAACTTTTAGGGTTTTTAAATTAGTAATAGTATTAAGGATATATATATATTTAAAGTATATATAGTATAGTTACTACTTCTTATTCTCTATAGATCTCTCTAGGAGGTTAATAAAGTTTATAGGGAGATACTTAAGTTCTTTTAGCTTAATAGTTACTATAAACTAAGAAGTAATCTATTATAATACTAGGTAGTAGTATTTAACTATAGTAAGGATTATTATATTATAGAAAGATTAAAGTTTTACCTACTTCTTATTAAAATCTACTACTATACTATAGTTATTATAAAATAGTATTTCTAAAAGTAATTATGCTAAAAGTTTTTTTATAACTCTAGCTATTATTATAGTATAGACTTTTACTTTTACGCCTTTTACTATACTAATAATATATATATTAAAAGTAACGTTTTTTAAAAGTATAAAAGATAACCTAACTACGCTTACTTTTTATAGCTTTATAAGTAAAAATCTTAGATTCTTAGTAAACTTTTTTACCTATTTTTACTCTACTAAAATAACTAATACTTCTATATTAATATAGATAGAGTAGTCTTCTAAATTCTTATTAGTATACACCTTAATCTAAAGATAGGTACGCTTATAGCGTCTACGTTTCTTATTAGGTTTAATAACTACCCTAAAGACTTCTTTTAGTTAAAAGGTAAAATTTATAGTGTTATTATATTAGTCTATTCCTCTATTAGGTTCTATAACTAAGTCTTCTAAAGAAACTAATAGTATAAAAGGCGTTATTATTATAGCTAAGGAGTTATTATCTAAAAGCGTTTAAGTAAGGTACTTTTTAACCTTACTTTATAATAGGGTGTAGTTATTACTAGGTTTAATAACTTCCTTTTATTCTTTAGGTAATAATACCTCTTACTTTAATAAGGGGGTAATAAAGTTTATACTCTCTATCTTACGTAAGGGGACTTCTTTAGTACCTTTAAGAATATACCTATTATCTATAAGTTTATTAATATAAATCTAAATATTCTTATTATTTTCTTATACGAATTATACGTTATTACGCCTATTAATTTTTTAAGTATAACGTATACGTTATCTCTATCTACCTCTTTACTTAACTTCCTACTAAGGTTATTAATCTTTTATATAACGTTTAGTATTATTTTAGTAGTCTTCTTTTTAATAGTTATTATAGAATTAGTATCCTTTATAGTTTCTATAGTAATTTCTATAATATCTATAGTTATCTTAACTATACTAATTATTCTTACTACCTAATCCCTAAAATATAGTCTCTTCTTTATTATCTTTAGAAGGGTCTTTATTATAAGGTTTTAAGTAATTAGCCTATAAGGCTTCTAAGTAAACTATTATATTTCTTTAGTATACTATATCTTTACTATTATAGTTAGTAGTATTATTAACGTATATTAGGTTATATTAGGATTTAGGCGCTATATATTATAGTGCTTTATATTATTCCTTAGCGTAAGTAATATATTTATCTAAAGAGTTATTATCTTTAGGCTTATAGAGGAACTATCTAAGCTATAGGGTAAGGTTATTATAAAACCTTATTAGCTATTAACGTTAGGTTTAATCTCCTTATGCTTTTATATACTTAAAGTAGCTTTAAGTAAATATATAAATATTACTTTAGCTATTAACTTTCTTTATAGTAAAGTAGTTTTCCTAAAACTACTTTTTAGTATTTACTAAAGTAAAGCTAAAGCGTTCTCTAATCTGTTAAGTAATAGTAGCTTATCTTTACTATTTTAGCTATTACTATTCTTTAGTTATAAGTTAAAATTCCTACTAGTTTTAGGCTTATCCCCTAAGGTACTAGTAAATTATCTAACTAAAGTACTATAGTAATAAGGTATTATAGTATACTACCTTAACAGCCTAAGTCTATAACTTTACGTTATAGTAGTAAGTTATATAGTAGTTATAAAAAATAGGGTTTAATAAGTAACGCTTTATATTAGTATTTAGCTAAAAGATACTAACCCCTATAGGTATTTATAAATAGGTTAAGGTATATCTTAAGGTATTTATACTATTAGATAATATCCTAAAGATTTATATTAAGTATACTATAGTATAAAAAAACGTATTTATAAACTAAGATATATTTAGTAGTATCGTTAGTATTACTATTAAATAAGGGATATTTACTATTAGTTATCTCTACCCTCCTATAGGTATTAATAGCTAAGAAGTTAAAATCCCTAGCTATTAGGGAGGTAAGTAGTAAGAGAATACTTATATCTACCTTACTATTATATCTAAAGGGGTAAAATATAGCCTTTATATAAAGATAATTAGTAGTATACTTAGGTATAGTAGTATAACTAGAGGTATTAGGTATATAGCTAGTCCTTAGGGGTAAAGTAGCGTATATACTATCTACCCTAAGGGGGGGGGTTAATAAGCTAGACCTAGTAGTATCTAAGTAGGCTAAAAGCCTAGTATACCTAATCTATAAGGGTAGTAACCTATATTAGCTAGAAAACTACTAAGTATTAGGAATTATATTAAGAAGGGTAGTTATTAAACCCTTATAGCTAGTAGTAATAAGGTTTACTATTATTATATATTATATTATACTAAAAGGGGTTAAATTAGCTAGCTAGCTATTTAGTATTATTCTATTAGTAGGCTAGTGTTTTACCTAGGTAGGCCTATAATTTCTAGTTTTTTACTCTTTAGTAAATACTACGTTATATTAGAATCTTTTAGTACCTTAGGTAGAAACGCTATAAGAAGGCTATCCTTATATCTATTATAGAATTCTCCTATAGTCTTATTAACCTTTAAGTTAGGTTGTTAAGGAAGAATTTTCTTTAGGGGTTCTAAAACCTACTTAGTTATCTTCCTTTTTAATATAACTAGGTTTTCTTATAACTAAAAGGTCTAAGAATTTATTTATAAAAGTAGTATAAGTAATCTATTAGTAAATAACCTTAAGGAAACTACTAGGTTTTATCTTACGTTATTAATAATCCTTTTTACTATCTTAATAGTAGATTTAACTTAGTAGTTATTATTAGTATATTTATTATTTAGGTAGAAGTCTATATCCTACCTATTAGTTTTATAGTATAGTATATTACTATTAAACTCTATAAATATAAGGTTAAAGATATTATCTTATAGACTTTTAGAAAAACTCCTTATAACTTTATATAATAGAAACTGTTTAAGCTATATATATAGTTACTATAACTTAGTAATATACTTTAGCTAAAAGAGCTTACTTATACTACTTTTAAAGTTTTAGAACTTCTATTAGAGTAAAGGTATATCTTTACCTTAAGTTAGTAAAGAAAAAGAAAATATTATAAGATATAAACTAAAGTAGTTATACTACTACTTAATATAGCCCTCTTAGTAGTTATTCTAAATCTAATAGGAATAGTTAGGCTGTAATAGTAGTAAAGTATTATACTAGCGTCTTATAAAGTAATATAGTATAAAGGTAAAGAATAATAGAAATAAGTAATAATAAGGAAACTAAATAGAGGTTATAAAATAAAAGATAGGTTTTAGAAGTAAGGTATTATTATAGTTAACCTTTCTACTAGAGGAGGTTAATAGTATAGAGGATTATATACTCTATAGGTATATAAATATATACGTACCTATAGGGATGTCCTCCTCTAGCCTATCTATCTACCTTATTCTATAACACTACTATTATATATATATAGCGTTCTACTTAAAAATAGTACGCCTAAGTAAGTATTAGACTAACTAGTAGTAATTTAAGTAGGGAATTAGCTTTATCTAACTACCTCTAAAAACTACTATATAAAATAAGCCCTTATAAAAGTAACTATAACCCTTTAAACTTAGTTATAAAACTACTAATTTATAATTAATATAATAAGTAATAATAGGTAAAGGTAAAGTTAAAGCTTATAGGCGTTATTTAAAGCGTTTATTTACTAATTATACGTTAACTTAGAACTATAAGAGAGACGCCTATATAGTTAGCTTTATAAGGCCTATTAATAGACTAGCTAATTACCTTTATAATTCTTTACTTAATAGTTAGTATTACACTAGGCCTTTAGTATAAAGGACCTTAAAGAAAGTAGGCCTTTAGCCTTTTTATTTTTTTACTACCTATAATAAGGCTTATAGAGGGCTTTAGTTAGGTAGAAGTATAACTTATAGCGCCTAAGAGATATTACTTTTACTATAAAGTAATTATAAAAGCTTTAGTATAACTAAGATATAAGCCTGATAATTTTAGCTATAAAAGCTAAAAACAAAAGCCTAGTAAAAGACTACTAAGGCGTTACTAAATAGCTAGTAACTAAGAAAGTCTACTTTAATACTAATTATATTAAGTATAGTAAAAAAGGCTATATAATAGATAACTACTATAATAAAAAAACTTATAGAAAGTACTTTAAGAAAAGGTATATAGAGGTAATTTACTATACTATAGTTATAGCTATCTATATAGTATATAATACTATATAGCTATAAGTAAGAGATATATATATATTAGATAAATACTAACTAGTAATAGCTTAATAAGCACTTAGTAAAAGGGTTTAAATCCTAGGGATTTAATTTTAGTAATAGCTTTAGATATATCTAACCTTAGTAATAGCTTATAGAAGCACCTAACCCTTAGAGATACCTACTAATAGAGTACTTAGACTAGTAATAGCTTTAGATATATCTAGCTATAGTAATAGCTAAAAGGTACCTAACTTCTAGTAATAGTTTACTAAAAGTACTTAAAAAGAATACCTAGTTAACCTACTAAAGGGTTTAAATCCTATTAAAGTTTAAATCCTATCCTTATTATTTTTAGTATATTTAGTAATAGCTTACTAAAAACTTAGTAATACGTTAATTAGTAATAGTTAGAGGCACCTAAAGTAACTAGTAATAGACTAAAGGTACCTAAAAGAGGCGTATTATAAAGTTAGAAAGAGTATACTTTATACCTATTAGTAATAGCCTTAAGGACTAAGCCTTTTAGAAAGGGGGATAATTATAAGGATATATTAGTCTTTTAGTCCTTTAGGTTAAATAGTAGGATGCTATAGATTAGTTAGTAAGCCTTTAGTAAAAGCCTAGCCTAGCTACTAGAGATAAATACCCTTTAGCTAGCCTAACTAGCTAAAGAGGTTAAGTTAAATTCTATATTAATACCTATACCTATTATTTATTCCTTTCCCTAGCCTATAACCCCTTATAATAACGTAGATTTTAAGGGAAATTAGGTACTATACTTTTAGTAGGGCTTTAGCTAGTAACTTTATTACTATTATCTCTTAAGTGCCTTAAATAATAGTAGCTTTAGTAGTAGTAGATTTAACAGTATAATAGGTAAAAAAGAGCATAAAGAAGGGTAGTAAAAATAAGGTTATTAACTAAAGGGATGTTAGCTTTAGCTAAGTAGGTAGTTATTATAGTATAGGCTATAGGTAAATAACTTTACTAGTAGGCGTATATTAGTAGCTAGGTTAGTAAAAAGAATATAGGCTTCTAATTAGTTAAAGAAGAAAAACTAAATAAATAGCTCCTTCTTATAGTTAGTATATTTACCTCTTATTATAAATTTAATAGTAGTAAAGGGTTAATATCCTATAGTATTATAATATAGTTATACTACTACTTAATATAGTTAAAAATAGGTAATAGATTAGTTAACTAGCTAATTATTAAGCTATAGCTAGTAGTACTAGCCCTTATAGGCTAGCGTTAGGTAAGGCTTTTATAGACTAACTATATATTATAGAATAAGGTAGATAGATAGGCTAGAGGAAGACATCCCTATAGGTATATATATATTTATATACCTATAGAGTATATAATCCTCTATACTATTAACCTCCTCTAGTAGGAAGGTTAGCTATAATAATAACTTACTTCTAAGACTTACCTTTTATTTTATAACCTCTATTTAGTTTCTTTATTATTACTTACTTCTATTATTTTTTACCTTTATACTATATTACTTTATAAGACGTTAGTATAATACTCTACTACTATTACAGCCTAACTATTCCTATTAGATTTAAAATAGCTACTAGGAGGGCTATATTAAGTAGTAGTATAACTACTTTAGTTTATACCTTATAATATTTTCTTTTTTTTACTAACCTATAGTAAAGATATACCTCTACCTTAATAAAAGTTATAAGACTTTAAAAGTAGTATAAGTAAGCTTCTTTAGCTAAAGTATATTACTAAGTTATAGTAACTATATATATAGCTTAAACGGTTCCTATTATATAAAGTTATAAGGAGTTTTTCTAAAAGTCTATAAGATAATATCTTTAACCTTATATTTATAGAGTTTAATAGTAATATACTATACTATAGAACTAATAGGTAGAATATAGACTTCTACTTAGATAATAGATACACTAATAATAACTACTAAGTTAAATTTACTATTAAGATAGTAAAAAGGATTATTAATAACATAAGATAAAACCTAGTAGTTTCCTTAAGATTATTTACTAATAGATTACCTATACTACTCTTATAAATAAATTCCTAGACCATATAGTTATTAAAAAACCTAGTTATATTAAAAAGGAAGATAACTAAGTAGGTTTTAAAACCCCTAAGGAAAATTCTTCCTTAACGACCTAACTTAAGGGTTAATAAAACTATAGGAGAATTCTATAATAGATATAAAGATAGCCCTCCTATAGCGTTTCTACCTAAAGTACTAAAAGATTTTAATATAACGTAGTGTTTACTAAAAAGTAAAAGACTAAAAATTATAAGCCTATCTAAGTAAAACACTAGCCTACTAATAGAATAATATTAAATAGCTAGCTAGCTAATTTAACCCCCTTTAGCGTAATATAATATATAATAATAGTAAACCTTATTACTACTAGCTATAAGGGTTTAATAACTACCCTTCCTAATATAATTCCTAAGGCTTAGTAGTTTTTTAGTTAGTATAGGTTACTACCCTTATAGACTAGGTATACTAGGCTTTTAGCCTACTTAAATACTACTAGGTCTAGCTTATTAACCCCCCCCCCTTAGGATAGATAGTATACATACTACCTTACCCCTAAGGACTAGCTATATACCTAATACCTTTAGTTATACTACTATACCTAGGTATACTACTAAACGTCTCTATATAAAGAATATACTCTACCTTATTAAATATAATAGTAAGGTAGATATAAGTATTCCCTTACTACCTACCTCCCTAATAACTAGGGATTTTAACTCCTTAGCTATTAATACTTATAGGAGAGTAAAAATAACTAATAGTAAATATCCTTTATTTAGTAGTAGTACTAATACTACTACTAAATATATTTTAGTTTATAGATATATTCTTTTATACTATAGTATACTAAATATTAATCTTTAGGATATTATCTAATAGTATAAATACCCTAAGATATACCCTAACCTATTTATAGATACCTATAGGGGTTAGTATCTTCTAACTAAATACTAATATAAAGCGTTACTTACTAAACCTTATTTTTTATAACTACTATATAACTTACTACTATAACGTAGAGTTATAAACTTAGGCTGTTAAGGTAGTATACTATAATACCTTATTACTATAGTACTTTAGTTAGACGATTTACTAGTACCTTAGGGGATAAGCCTAAAACTAGTAAGAATTTTAACTTATAACTAAAGAATAATAATAGCTAAAATAGTAAGGATAGGCTACTATAGCTTAATAGATTAAAAAACGCTTTAGCCTTACTTTAGTAGATACTAAAAAGTAGTTTTAAAAAAACTACTTTACTATAAAGAAGATTAATAGCTAAAGTAATATTTATATATTTACTTAAAGCTACTTTAAGTACGTAAGAGTATAAGGAGATTAAACCTAACGTTAATAGCTAATAAGGTTTTATAATAACCTTACCTTATAGCGTAGATAATTCCTCTATAAGCCTAAAGATAATAACTCTTTAGATAGATATATTACTTACACTAAGGAATAATATAAAGCACTATAAGATATAGCGCCTAAATCCTAATATAACCTAGTATATATTAATAATACTACTAACTATAATAGTAAAGATATAGTATACTAAAGAAATATAATAGTTTACCTAGAAGCCTTATAGGCTAGTTACTTAAAACCTTATAATGAAGACCCCTCTAAAGATAATAAAGAAGAAACTATATTTTAAAGATTAGGTAATAGTAATAATTAGTGTAGTTAAGATAACTATAGATATTATAGAAATTACTATAGAAACTATAGAAGATACTAATTCTATAATAACTACTAGAAAGAAAACTACTAGAATAATACTAAACGTTATATAAAAGATTAATAACCTTAGTAGGAAGTTAAGTGAGGAGGTAGATAAAGATAACGCGTATATTATACCTAAAAAATTAATAGGCGTAATAATATGTAATTTATATAAGAAAATAATAAGAACGCTTAGATTTATATTAATAAACTTATTAATAATAGGTATATTCTTAAAGGCACTAAAGAAGTCCCCTTATATAAGATAGAGAGTATAAACTTTATTACCCCCTTATTAGAGTAGGAGGCGCTATTACCTAAAGAATAAAAAGAGGTTATTAAACCTAGTAATAACTATATCTTATTATAAAGTAAAATTAAAAAGTACCTTACTTAAACGCCTTTAGATAATAACTCTTTAGATATAATAATAACGCCTTCTATACTATTAGCCTCTTTAGAAGATATAGTTTTAAAACCTAATAGAGGAATTAACTAATATAATAATACTATAAATTTTACCTTTTAACTAAGAGAAGTCTTTAAAGTAGTTATTAAACCTAATAAGAAATATAGACACTATAAGCGTACCTATTTTTAAATTAAGGTATATACTAATAAGAATTTAGAAGACTACTTTATCTATATTAATATAGAAGTATTAGTTATCTTAGTAAAGTAAAAGTAGGTAAAAAGGTTTACTAAGAATCTAAGGTTTTTACTTATAAAGCTATAAAGAGTAGGTATAGTTAGGTTATTTTTTATACTCTTAGAAAATATTACTTTTAACGTATATATTATTAGTATAGTAAAAAGTATAAAAGTAAAGGTTTATATTATAATAATAGCTAAAGTTATAAAGAAACTCCTAGCCTAATTACTTTTAGAAACGCTATTCTATAATAACTATAGTATAGTAGTAGATTTTAATAAGAAGTAGGTAAAACTTTAATCTTCCTATAATATAATAATGCCTACTATAGTTAAATACTACTACTTAGTGTTATAATAGATTACTTCTTAGTTTATAGTAACTATTAAGCTAAGAGAACTTAAGTATCTCTCTATAAACTTTATTAACCTCCTAAAGAGATCTATAGAGGATAAGAAGTAGTAACTATACTATATATACTCTAAATACATATATATCCTTAACGCTATTACTAATTTAAAAACCTTAAAAGTTATACTAGTATATAATAATATAGTAGAACTAATAACTATTAAGAAAAGTATAAAGGTAGTATAAATTACTTTAAACTAAAGTAAAAAGACTACCTAGGTAATTAGTAAGGATATACTAAATACTATTACTTATAGTAATTTAGTAAATTTCCTTAACGTTACTAATAAATTCCTAGATACTATAGAAGAGTTTACTATAGGAGTAAATAACGCTAAAAAAACCTTATAGGATATATTAATACTAAAGAAAATACTAAAATATAGTATAATAAAGCCTAAGATATATCTAGTAATAGTTAATAAATATAGTGTAAAGATCTATATAAATAATAAGGAGTTTACTAGTAAGATAAAGGCAGTACTTAATAAATACTATATCTACTATAATAGAGGGATAGTACCTATTCTTAATAAGGACTATATAAAGATTAACCTTATTAAGGGATAGTAAAACTAAAAGTAGAATATCTAGGTCTTCCTATTAGGTCTTAAGGATATAGAGTTCCTTAACGCCTATTAGGATAAATAACATAAGTTAGGGAAGATTAGTTAGTAATAAGGCTTTACCTCTATTATATACCCCCTTTTTACTATATAGAAATACTATATAGATAAGAAAAAGGATAAAGGTTAAGTAGTTATAGATATATAACCTCTTAATAAGTAGGTAAGTCTAGACGTTTACTTTCTCTTAGACTAAGATAAAATTATAGGCTATCTAAGAGGTAAGAAACGTATAATAATATTTAACGCTACTAGGTTTTTTTACTAGCTTAGTATATATTCTAAGTACTAGGATAAAATAGTAATAATTAGTCCCTATAGGCTTAAGTATTCTAACGTTACTATTATAGGATTTAAGAATTCCCTAGCGTACGCTTAGCGCTTTATAAACTAACTATTCTTTAAGTATTAACACTTTATCTATATATATATTAATAATATTATAATCTTTAGTAATTCTAATAAAAAGTACCTTTAGTATATAGAGATAGTCTTAAATATCCTTAATAAATACTAAATCTATATTAATATAAAAAAGTCTTTTACTAGCTTCCTTAGTATAAAGCTTTTTAGTTATATTATAGATAGTAAGGGTATCTATAAGATAGATAATTATATTTATATATTTAAGAAGCTAGTTTTTCTATATAGCCTATATAACTTTAAGATATATCTTAAGATAGGTAGCTAGCTTTATATAGGGTTACCTTAGTTTAATATAATTATATTACCCCTTTAGTAGAAAAAAATAAAATTAGTAGCCTAACTAAAACAAAATAAAGTTATTAAGCTAAGTATTACGTATTAGGTAAGGGTAAAAATCGTTATAAAAGAGATATTTAACCCCTTACCTAAGGAGATTAATATATAAAACGTACTATAAAAGAAACTCTATAACTAAGTAATATAATATTACTATAACCCTAAGAAACTACTATTCTTTAAGATTAATACGTATATTAGTAGATTTAGGCTTATAGTTTTCTAGTTAGATTATAACTAAAATAGTAAAGACATACTTAGTATTAACGTAAAGATAAAACACGTTAAACCTATCCTTTTTTTTTCCTAATCTATAATAGTAATAGAGAAACGTTTTAGTACTATAGAAGCTAAAATTATAGCTATTATATAGGCTATAAAAAAGCTTAGAAAACTAGTATAATCTAACTACTATAAAGTTAATATTCTTAT
The DNA here is from genome assembly GCA_034509685.1 of Colletotrichum cereale. Lineage (NCBI taxonomy): Eukaryota > Fungi > Ascomycota > Sordariomycetes > Glomerellales > Glomerellaceae > Colletotrichum > Colletotrichum cereale. The sequence goes on along the minus strand of JASUDE010000700.1, from coordinate 1,524 downwards.
AAACTATATAGTAGCTAAGAGAATTATTACGTATATATTACTAAAACCCTTTAACTTAAATAAGGTAAATCTTAAGCTTATAAACGCTACTAACTACCTCTCTTAATACTACCTAAAGATTTTTTATATACTAAGTAAGCTAAACGTTATACCTAATACACTTTCCTACTTACTAGTTATAAGACCTAACCTATTTAAGTATTTCCCTTATAAGGATAAACTTATAGATATTAATAATAATAATAATATAGATATAGTAGCTATAGTATAGTATATAGGTAATAAACCCCTAAAACCTAAAAAAGCTACTATAACTATAGTGTAAGTTAATAATAAGTTTATATAGGAAATCGTTAAGGGATACTAAAGTAATAAGAAGCTAAGGAATTTAAGGAATTAGATTTAGTAAATATAGGTAGATAGATATAACTTTATAACTTTAGATAAAGTAGAAAGAGACTAATAATTACTTTAGGAAAAGTAATAATAACTTTAGGTAGCTATCCTCCTATAGGAAATTAATAACTATAAACTAATATTTTATATATCTATAGATAGGATAAAGAGACTCTATATTCTAAAGCCTTTAGTAGGAAGGGTTTTTACTTTTACTTATAATAAGAAGTTTTACTTTAGGCGTAAGAGAATACTTATAAAGCTTTAAAACTTCTATATCTATAGGAAGGTAAAGCTTATTAAGACGTATATTACTTATTACTTAGTATACTAAAGTAACTAGATAGATTACTAGAAATCTATTAAATCCCTTTAGCCTATTATAACGCTTAGTATCTTATATTACACTATATCTATAGACTTTATTATAAATATACTAGAAGTCCTAACCTAAAATAGCTTCTAGGTATTACCTAAGTTTAACGTGTTTAACTACCTCTATACTATAACGTATAAATTTAGTAAGAAAGTTCTACTTATCTTAGGTTATACTAAGTATAAAGCTTACTAGTAGGCCTAGGTGTTTCTTTAAACGCTTATATTATATAACTAAGGCCTACTAAACGCTAGTATTAGCAATTATAACTTAAATTTATCTTAGTAGTTTAGGTAGGGATCTTTAAGGCCCTAAAGGTAAGATTACTTATATTTACTACGTATTACCCCTAGACTAATAGGTAGAGTAAGAGGATAAATTAGATAGTTAAGATTACTATTCGTTTTTATATGTATACTAACCCTAACACACTATAGATTAACATTTTACTATCCCTCTAACACTCTCTTAATAACTTACTTACTATAATAATAGGCTAATTACTAAACAAACTAGTACTTAGGTTTTACTTTAGAACTATATTAGAGTACGTTAGTAAGGAGGGGATCCTATTAGAATTAATTAACGTATTACGTAATACTTACTAAGCAGAAGTATAGACTCTTATTAACGTAGTAGAAGTAATAAGAAAAAAGTAATATAACTAACGTACATGCATAGTGAGTGACGCATCATAGTGAGTGACGCACTCTTCCTTACCCTTCTACCTTTTATATAAGTAAATTCAACCA
>JASUDE010000699.1:0-20333 GCA_034509685.1 Colletotrichum cereale | reverse complement strand
GGAGGCCATCAAAGTCCCACAAGCGTCTCTTCAGAAGGCTTGACCAATGCCCGTCTCGGATGGGGAACCCGCTCAACCCCTTCCTCGCGACGACTACGATTAAACTGTCTCAAAGACCCTGAGCCTGTTTCTGTCGCATCCGCACCTCAACTTGAGACATTGACGTCTGAGCCCGAGATACCTGAGCCTAAGGCGACAACTAGTGATAGCCAGACAAATGCGTTCACGAGTCCGCGAGAACCTTCTTGGGCAACCCACGGGAAGCGTTCACTATTCTCGATATTGCAGATCGCAAAATGGCTCACATCATGGCCCTTCTTGTCTTCCGTCCCAACAAGGTCCCCGCCCTCATCGTTGCCCAATGAATTGGCCGCGACGTCACTCTTAACAAAGCCGCCTAAGACCAACTCCGAACCGTGGCACCGCCGTCGCCGTTGACCATGCGCCTGTGCCCAGTCGGTACTTCGTCAGTCAATCTAAGCGATCTGGCTGGCGGTCACCGCTGACAGATATATACCGATCTGCTCCTATGAGTTTATGGCCTCCTGCCACAAGGGCAACAACGAAGCACTAGGCGTGGAAGTCGGCAAGGACAGCCTCAGCGATGGCGACAATCAGTAGATAGCTTTGGTGTTGGCGTTGGTAGAGCCGATAGCCCATGTCGACAACTAAATGGTCACCACATCGACGACGTTGAACAGGCGAGGCGTACGCCAAACCCACGTCACCCCGCGGCGAAAGTCGTCGCGCTGGACATCTCAGCCGCCTACGGCTTCCAAATGCCGCTGAGCAACCCGTTCGCGTGCCCCATCTCTAGGTTGCGCACAACGAGCGGGCTGGCGGCCACCAGCAGGGCCAGAAGCGGCACTCAGCCAGCATTCACGTCTTCGGCCTTAATCTAGGGGGACTCTTGTGACCGACGTCTGCCACGCCCGCCGCAACAAGGCGACTAGCCTTAAGATCAAGATAAGCGCCGGCGCGATTCAGACACCATAGCCGTTGCAACTCTTGGGCATTGGCCGGCGTCTCAACCTCTCTGGTGCATACCTCCAAGTTGCTCACCAAATCGAATAATTAAACCAGCCGATGGCTGTTTGGAAATACAGGGACTTTCAGGGGAAAATATGCATTAGGTCTACCTTGTGGAAAGTGTGGCTTTAATGACTCGTTTCGGCTCGAAGAGTGTAACTTTTGCTGTTGGGTCACTCATCAGAAATACGTGAGACTTTCGATTTTGTTTGCAGGCGTCCAGTCTATTCGATCCAACAACCCAACCCTGTCTTGATTCGTACACTGCATTCCGATTCTTGCCCTGTGACATTGCCTATTGCTATATAAGAAGTATTGGTTCATATGTGATTGACACCAAGAAACCCTTGCTGGGCATATTCGACGAGTTTGGTACCTGCGGCACTACCTCTACCATTAGTAAGACTCTGAGGAGGGCTGAGTGGGCGATGAAACGGCGCAATGCATTGTTCGAGAACGGAACGCAGACCTGCGTGACTACTACCTACCTAAGCTGTCGGCTTCTCGGTCGTACTCTGTTAGGAAGGCTGCTCGAGCACTCTCCGTGTGATGAAAGATAAGAATCGGCCATGCTTCACTGTGAGAGGCTCCTTATCAGAAAAGGCGCCCTGTCGTTCGTTGACCAACCAGAGTTCCGCGACGAATGAGTGCATCTTTCTTCCAACGGGACAGAAGACGGAGTAGAAGGGTCCTTTATTGCGGCCGCTGATCTGCTTGGCATGACGCTATTGGAAAAGCACCTGTTGTATCAAGCCTGGCTGTTGGAAGGGCCACAAGCGGCACAGGAAAAGGACAGTAATTAGCGCCTCCTCCTTCCCCATCGGCGTCCCAGGCCGACACTTTGGCTGTCTCTCTTAGTGCATGGCATGTGAATGGTTGTTTGCGCCTAGCCTGTTGATTGTTTGATTGGCTTGTTGGTGCTGTAAAACCTCAACTAGCAGTTACATCGATATGGATGCCAGGCGCCATGGCGACAAGAGACGACCATATCGTTGCGCGCCAAAGTGGAACGCAGACTTGGCAAAAGATATCACATTTCACGTCCATGCACAGACCCCCCTTCACAATGCTAGCCACATAACCTAGAATTCGACAAGCCGTTATGTAACACGGAGGACCAGAAACCGTTAATTAGGCCGGCTGCGTCCTCCCCTGGTTCATGCACTTATGTCACAACCAAGAGTCCGTTACGACATCAAATGCAATGTGACCAACATATAGAACTTGGCATCAGCCATTGGTATCCAATCGGATAATCCGCAAAGCTGCACGAGCGCTCTCCTTGTGAGAAAGTAGTCTTGCTTCACCTTGGCAGGCTCTTTCTCAGGAAAGAAATTTGCCCTGCCATTCGCTGGCCGGCTAGAATGTTGGCGCCTATTCGGATAGCCATGCTTGAGCGGATAGTCGAAGCCATCTTAGGCCCAATCTTGGGCCCTAGCGTTGCAAGAAGCAGGCTACGGGCGCTTCCAGAGTTGGGCGACAAATGAGATGATACTCGACTTTCTCAGCAGGAACTTGGTCTACTTCATTGGATGTGGACATGAACGTTGGCAGCTCACGCCACCCAGCTACTCAGTGTATGTATTGCATCATCCAACAAGATGGAAGGACGGAGCCGAAAGGTCGTTTGTGGCGGTCGCCGATTTGTTTGGTATGGCTCTGTTGGCAAAGCACCTATTGGCTTAAGCTTAGCTGTTGGAAGGGCCATAAGGCGTGCAGGAATGGACAGATCCATTAACGCTCGCAAATTTTCCTCCCTGGCGAGAAATTGATCCCTAATCCACGGCGACAGAGACTGGAGCTGCGTCCGATTAGCGCCGAAGATGAAAGGCTACATACCGGGGGCCGCTCAAGTCCCAAAAGCGCCTCTTCAGAAGGCTTGACGAATGCCCGTCTCGGATGGGGGACTCGCTCAACCCCCTCCTCACGACGACCCCGAATAAACTGTACTCAAGAGCCCTGACCTGTGTCTGTCACACCCGAACTCCGACCTGAGACACCGAATTCCGAGTCCGGGATACTCGAACCTAAGGCGACAGTTAGCGATAGCCAGACACATGCGTTCACGAGTCCACGGGAGCCATAGGCTCTTGCCACCAAAGCATGCCGACAGAACTAATACTACAACATTCGATTCGAATCCGGTCGTAGCTAGAACCCCACCCTGATTCGACTACCCGCTCAACGGGGTTTAGGCGGGAGACATCAGACGACCAGCTCGAAGAACGGTCACCGTCGCAATATCATGACGGCGATGCTTGCATGGACAAAGACGACGTGCTCGACCATCGACCAACGGACATTCCGGTTTGGGCTTCAAGATCGCGCTTAACACTGTGACAACCCCGAAATTTCGCTCTAACAAGCGGCCATTATTTAACATAATCGAAATCAGTCAAACTTCATCCCTCGGATCGAATTCAGGTTTATTAGCGTACACGATAGCACAGGATAAGGGCAGCCAAACTCCATGTCAATGATCGGTAAAGCAGGCGACGAGTGCGGCGACGAGTTCATCGACGGGGATGGCAATGAGAATGGCTTCGAGGATGGTAACAAGGATGGCAACGAGTGCGGCGAAGGAAACGGCGTCAAGGATGTCAAGCTACCGCACCAATTAGAACTGATGTCCCTCCAAGCACCATACCTACCCAGTGTTACGACCGGGGTGTGGCTAGGTGTAGTAATGAATGCACCGATACGAGGATAAACCTTACATCTGCCTGACACTAGGTCCCTGGGCCAGCAGGTCTACCAAAGGGCCAAAATCGATGTGACCAACATACAGTACTAGGCGTAACCCGCCTCAGCCGTCAAGAACCAATCGGATGATCCGCAAGCTGCTTAAGCGCTCTCCGTGTGATGGAATCTTCGAGATGCCTGCCAGAAATATTGCGACCCTTGATCCTTGATCTGTTTGGGATGTGGCGCGCTATTGGAAAGCACTTGTTGGATCAATCTTGGCTGTCGGAAGCGCCCTAAGCGGCAGGAAGTGAACAGTTGCGCCCCACTGCGTTCAAGACCAACACCCTGCTTGGCTATCTTCGACTTCTAATGACGTGCTTACAAGCGAGGCTGAGTTGAAGACGCATTTTAGCCTGCCCCGACCGGCCCTTGTCTAATGCGTGACGTTTGCGGGTTGGTTCTCCAAGAGCGTTGCCAACATTGCAGGACTTGCTGTATAGTGTACGATTGCCCGAAAATGGAGCTTTGCACCCACTTGTAAACCCTTCCCTGACAATGACATGCTTGGTATCGGCGCTTTGGGCCACACGGAACAGTGGATTATCGTCCCACAAGTGGCGCGATTATCGAGTCATCCTTGCACATGTTACGTCTGGTCCGCCTTAGCTATCAACACAAGACTCCAATTGCCAACGGCCAAGCACCAACCCCAGCACTTGATCAAGAGTTTGGCTAGGCTTTCCGTAGATGAACCGTGCAAGATTTCGCGTCGATGGCGGCTAAAACGCCGCGATGTCACCTAACTCGACGGTTCCGCCATCCTTTACTAGTTACCCTGCTAGCAAACCAGAGTCATTGGCCAGACCATTGTGCGTCGGTGCATGCCTTTCCATCCACCTTACGCTATCCGGATGCTTCTTCCGCCAGATACTAACCAACAGAGGTCTTTGCCTGGCGCGTATGCACCATGGCCCCCCGAAGCAAGTTGACACCCTGGTCAAGACGAGCGCAAAACAAACGAATCAGATCTGACAATGAAGAAATGTTGAACATGAGATGGATCACTTATGGTAGAGGGTGAAACCTGGTGCCTATAAAGAGCCGGCGAGTTCCATCACGGTCTTGCGCATTGACCAAATCAGCATCATCATCACCGCCAACATCACTACTGCGAGAGCGCAATATTATTATTCCAGCAGATATACCAGTAAGGCCCAACACAGTCGATGGCCTTTATGTTGGCAATGCTAATACAACCTCTTTCCAGACTTCAGACCACCCACCCAAGATGTCCCTTCCCAGTAACATTGCAACCCGTGTCGTTGGGGGGACGCTGAAGTACATCGAGACTGATCAGTACGGCAAAGCAACTGGGTATGTATCCGTTACAGACCGCTTCAGGACTTATAAACTGATAATCGTCCGCAGAGACTGGAAAGAAATCACTCAGGATTTGCGAAATGCGGGAGTTGGCGAAATACAGGCGTCATATCAGTTGTCCGGCGGGCAATACACCAAATTCAACTTCCCTGGTGCTGCTCATGATCCCATCTACAACCAATCGGGAGATCGGGTCGGATGATAGACTTCTAGTTAGGCTGGGAGGGTCCGCGTTCCCTCAAGAGCACACCAGTGCTAGTTAGTTACATAGTTCTCCAGGCAATGCGAAAGAGAATATATTGCTTGAAACGTGACGGATACCCGTGGTGACTCCTAATATCAGTCCCTACCCATGAAGTGGAGCAACCTAGCTCCATTCAATAGAGACTGAGTTGGTGCGGATAAGCTTCAGGACAGCGGACAGGATTCGTGCAGATATGAGCCTCTTATATGACCACCCTTTTCAAGGTGGAAATTCCAAGGTGGAAATGGCGCTTTGGAATCCCACCATTATTTAAGTTACAATTATAGGACCAACCAGGGCCCGAGAGGCATATGCAACTCTCCCTTCTATTATTTTTTCCTCCCATGGGTGCACGGACCCCTATGGTAGAGATCTCTATGGAAGACGGATTGTAGCCCTAACAGGCGCCCACTTTCGACAAATTTTTCGACGCAATCTGTCCTCAGCACTCCCACATCATCCTCATCCCTTCTCGACACAACACAGATCAATCAGAATGCACACCTCGAAATACTTACAGAAGCCTCCTTCTGGAGAGTTCAAGCTTCTGTCTCGACCCGTGCTTCGGCCAGCCTCACGCGCTCCGTGACGGCGCGACTAGCTGTACTAGGTTTTTTATCCCATAGGGTTTTCCCCAGTACTAGCCCCGACCGGTGGAAACTCGAGTTCAGTACCATTGAGAAGGAGTCTAAGGAATCTAGCTAGGAAGGAGGATACGAAGAAAAAGGTTAGCTCCATTAGGGACGACCTTAGTACTGTCTCGGGCAAGCCAGCGGCACCCAGAGACAGCTCAAATGCATAGTAGCCATCAGGCACGATTTGAGGACGATTTGGACTGTATCTAGTAGTAGCTACAGGCCTACGGCCCTCCACGCCACATACCCCTCGGGAGGTCTGCGGCAAGGGCGCCTGCGACCTTGCCGCCATGGCGTTAAATACAATACACAGAGGCATATGGCTGATCAAAAGCCATAATCGTCCATCTGACCAGGTTTATGCTCCTAGGACGGGAAATGAGCCTCATGTGAAGTCAATGACAACTAAATAAGCCCGCACACCATGGATCCTTCCAATCACCGGACGCATGCAGATGGTTTCAAGAATGAAATACAACTCGGGGAAGGAGTTGCGGACTATTGGTACGATATCAGCTGAAGAACCAAAGACAATATGGCACGGATCATCCCGCGCCTCTGCGTGTGGCTGACATAATATCGACTGAGGTGTTTCACTTAAAGCAAGTCCCATTGGCTCCGATGCCCCCTGGCCCGAGAACAACGAGGACAAAAAAAAAAAAAACAGTCGGACAACAAAATCTTGTTTGGCCCTATTCACTCCCTTACATACAACTTATCCGCCTATCTATCATGCAATCAATACCACATTTATCGGCGACTTCCTACCAGTCCTGGTATGACGAAAAGCGCATCGCGCTCAGTTCCTCCATCGACAGCACGATCAAGCTGCTGAACGAGCTGCAAGATGCGAACTCCACGTGGCCTTTGCACTACCCTTCCTCGAAGAACCTGTCCACAGCCGAGCTTCACGACAACAACGGGATCACCTCGCTACCATCAACGCCGGAGCTCGCCGTCTTGCGGCTGGACCTCCGACTCGGCTCTCTTAGTCACGACAAATTTGTTCAGAGACTAGGAAAGGATGCTATCGCTTCCATGCTACAAGAGAAGATGCGCACATGCATCAGACAGCTCTCAGCGCTGCAGGAGAGGATAAACGATCCGTTGAGTAAGATTCTGGTGACTGGCGACGTGAACGCTGGAAAGTCGACGTTCTGCAACGCCCTGTTGCGTCGCCGCATCCTCCCCGAGGACCAGCAACCATGTACTGCCATCTTCTGCGAGGTGATGCATGCTACAAAGAACTCAGGTCTCGAAGAGGTCCACGCCACTACGCCACAACACGCCGACGATGTCTTTGCCCTGCGAGACCTGGAACGAGTCGTTACGGACGCTCGGTATACGCAATGCAAGGTCTTCGTCGATGACCTACGGAAGGCGGACGAGTCTCTTCTCAGCAGTGATAAGGAGGTGGTGGACATTGCTCTCATCGACGCCCCGGGTCTGAATCATGACACAACCCACACCACTGCCGTGTTCGCGCGGCAGGAAGAGATCGACGTGGTTGTGTTTGTTGTGTCCGCCACCAATCACTTCACGATATCGGCCAAGGAATTTATCCGAGCCGCGACAGCCGAGAAGGAGTATTTATTCATCGTTGTCAACGCATTCGATACCATTACGAACAAGGAACGCTGCAAAAGTGGCATCATGCAGCAAATTCAGCAACTAAGCCCACAAACCTTCAAGGAGTCATGTGAACTTGTTCACTTCGTCTCCAGCAACGCGGTCTTCACGTCCAATGCTGAGGGACAAGGCGTGAGACAGGAAAGGGTGCAAGACTTTGAGCGTCTAGAAAGGTCGCTGCGTAAGTTCGTCCTCGAAAAACGTGCTAGATCCAAGCTGGCACCAGCGAGGACTTACTTGCTCAACGTCCTGCATGATGTCAACAGGCTGGCTACGGCAACCGTCGAAACGATACAGTCCGAACTTATGCGCGCTTCAGGGGCAATTGAAGATATCGTACCCCAGCTTGAATCACGAACGCAAACCGTTGCTCGGGCTGGGGTTGAAATAGACACGATGATAGAGAACACGTGTCTCGAAGTTCTCAATCACAGTCGCTCCGCAATCGCCCAGGCAATCACCTCCGCCGGCGATGAGAGTCAAAATTATGGAGTGGCCTATAATGGACTTTTTACCGCCTTCCAATATGCCGAGCAAATCAGAGCGGCCATGCTGGCCCGTATTTCTGATAGTGTGAGCCGGTGCGAGGACGACGCCCGCGCGTATACTGCTAAGGGTGTGAACGTTATCACTCAAATCGGCATTCTGCACGGGGGGGCATCTGATGCTTTTGAGAAGCTCCGGTTTCGACCGGAGGTCATGTTCTCTCGCAAACGAGACGCTTTGGCCAGGCAGGTCAACATATCCATTGAGCTGCAAGACTTCATTGACTGGCCAACGCTACTGTGGACTGATAAGTTTGCTGGTGCGGGCGTTGCCGTCACCCTAGCCACTGCTGTAGGCGGACGCCTGGCCGACCTTTACGGTTGGTTGGACTCGGTTTTGATGTTGACCCGGATCATGGACAGCAATAGGCTCCTTCGTCAGCTGCTCATTCCAGGAGTCTTGGCTGCGGTCATCACAGCAACTCTGGCGCACGTTCTACGAGGAATCCCCAATGCCGTTCCCCGACACCTTTCATCGAAGATCGCGGCTCAGCTGTCCGCAATTGACTACGTGCATGTCAACTCAGCCCGCATCACCGACAGTGTACGAAGGGTTCTACGTGTTCCAGCTGAGAACATGCGGGTTGCACTGGATCGGTCCGTCCGAGACCTGGAGCACCAGCGGGACCAGATGAATAAGGTTTGTGACGATAGCCACTTTGCGCTCAAGTACTTTGGAAATCTTGTGCTAGCGAGCGCTGCGGAAGCTCAGATAGTCGAGGGAATAAGGCTTGAGCCTGGTAGCGATGATTAGCTTGTACAGTCTTCTTCGGCGATGATAACGTTGCATCTTATTGACAAACAACATGGGGGCAGCAGAACCAGATGTAATTGCGGTAAAGTACATGCATAGCGAGTGGTCCATCATAGCGAGTGGCCCACTCCTACTTTCGACACCTACCTTTCAAGCTATTTTTCTCCATGTATAAGAATGGAATCTTCTTTAATTGAAAGCCGTATCATTATCGCACTTGAAGGTATCAGAAAAGAGACCCAAATATATCCGTACAAAAGGCTGCCTCTATCTATAGTATCCCTCGAACGACACTGCTGCCGACGCGTCGGCCAACTCCCACTACACGAAACACATCCTAAACCAGTGAAGATGACAATATAGAAGAGGAGGTGAGTCTTGAAAGGGTTATTGATATCATCAATCGAGGGTTTTCTCTGCGACAAGAAGACGTACGAGATATGGCCGATAAACTCCTTGACGTACGCGACGCGATGCGTGTTGGACCCTGATGGGTAGAGAACTTCGTATGACGCTAACCATAATTAAAAATGCGTTTTCGACGTCAAATCGAACTATCAGAGAGCCTTGAGAAGTCTGGCAGGCAACAGCTGCGGCTAGCTTTCATTGGCTGGCGGAGGCATCGTCGTTAGCCAATTAGAAGGGTGACCATAACGCTTACGCCTTACATTGGCCATGTGAGCCATTTCGAGTACTCAACTAGAATGACTGTAACGGCTCACCAAGTGCCTTTGTAGCATTGCTGCACTTCCTCCCGCCGAGAATGCGCAATGGTTCGTTACCGCAAACAGAACAGGGTAATCCCATCTCGTCGATCATATCCGAGACCTGCAGCTATCCCTCGCCTGCCCATCATTCCAGCCATTCTTGCCATGTCTTTGACATGTAACCATAAAGTGGTGATCATATCTGTATGTTTCATGTCGTCAGTCTAATTTGTTAGTCACAGTGTTATGTGCAATCTTCTACGGCTTATCATGTACCCTATTTTCTGCTGTTGGTGTCGAGGCTGTTGGGGTTTGGGGAGTTGGTGACACCTAGCAAATATTGTTTTATGATTATTTGGACATCGCGCCCTTGATACAGTGCATTAAGCCTCTACAAGAAAACCTACAAAGTGTACCCCCGCTCCCCAGTCCACTCTCCTCGTCGCTCTCGTGAACAAACGGTCGCTTCCTGGTTGCGCAACGCCTTGTCGCGGCGCTTCCGCTTTGCGTACATCGACCCGCCTGCTTTCTATCTTCTGGTTCAGTAGGCATGCTTGCCTTTACAGGAGGGCTCGGTTCCTCCACTGCCTGGGCATTAGAGAGCTCCGGTGAGGAATGTGAGGTGCAAGGCGACGTGATCTGCACTGGAGAGGGGCTTCTGGTTGACCAAGAGGCTTTCGAGAGTGGCGTGGTGGCAATGGTAGACAAATCGTCTGTCGGTCGCGGCGACGTGGAACATAAGCGGGACGACGATCTGTGGGTTGGCGTTTTTGGTGATGTGCTTGTCGGCTCGGGCGGCCGTTCCGCGGAGCTTCCCCCTCCCTCTTCTATTTCTTCCCCTAATGTGCCTGATTTTGTATCGTGCGCACCTATTGATAATGGCTGAAATCGATGCTCCGAAGTTGTCTCGTCCGTATCATGACAAGCCGTTACTCTCTGCGAAGTATGGCACCACACACCGTCTACTTGGTCGTCCGAGTCAGGTGAGGAGTATAACTCAGGGGGGAATGTGTTCTCGTATTCCCATGGATCGCCTCCACCCTCAGAGGCATCATCTTCCGTGTCGCCATCGCGTCGGGCATCGGATCCGTTTTCAACCGTGCCGGTATCATCGGCAGTGGTGACCTGCATCAGCTGCTGATCCTCGGCGCTACTCCAACCGAACATAATACCACACACAAATTGTATGAAGCTGTCCATGCTGCCAGTTTGGCCAATTTCGAGTGCCGCGTCGCGAGTGGTCGTAGACGAGCAGTGCTGTTGGAAATAGATGGATGATAGGGCGATGTAGCGGATGGCATTGTCGAGATCTCGGCGGCGCTCTTCGTGTTTCTCGGCGAGAAGTTCTTCGAGGTGTCCGCGATTCTCGGCGTGTTTTGCAGCAGCTATGACATCGGCGAAATAGGCGTCCTCGTCAAGGAGTGGGACTGTGATCGTATTGAACCGCCGCCAATAGTCACCCCATATCATTTTTGGGTTGCTAAAGTCCGGCTTAGCTATTCGTCTCCAGGCCTTGTTCTGCTCGTATGTCATCCCCGGCGGCTGGAAAGCGGGCATTACGTGACTGTCTGTCTGGTGCTGATCGCGGTCGAATCGCGGGTCTGGCCTGGGCTGCAAAGGAGAGCGGTTAGGCGGTCGGGCGGTCGGGTCGGTCAGAGGTACGGGCGGGTGGATTAAGTAGATGGTAATGTGCAAAGTTCGGTGCTTGGTTTGATGTAGACGATGAACCAGTGGAGAGGAAGGATGCTGCGATAACACCGGGGAACGGTTTGGAGGTTGGGTGGTGGAGGTGTTATTTTTAAGATTGGTGACTGCTTGTCAATGAGGGATAACATGGTCTAATCGTCAGCCTACGTTGGCACTGACTGCGATACGTTCGATAAGCAAGCGCCCTTCCTGAGTGCAGGCGCTAAACTGGTGCCGCCTAACCCCGATCCAGTACATGGGCGTAGGTACCTTGCCGGGCATTTCCTAGACAAGGTCTTAGGAACTACTTATAACACCCTGCCTTGGCCCGTCTCAGGGTTGTAAAAGACTCTCCAAAGCTACAGTGCCTCGCCTGCCCGCCTTCATTATCATGATGAGTTCCCTTCGTGGCGAATCAACTCAGTCTTTTAGCGACTCTGCTGAGCTCCAGCGGCGCATAGACCAGGTCAAGGCAGAATACCGAGAGAACAGCCAACTGGCCGGGCAAGGTGAGACCTGCACGGCAACGAAAGCAACAACATTATCAGCACCCGTCAGGCTTGAGCTCACCGAAGTCATTGAGGCTTTTGCCAACGCATCCCTCGCCTCGTTGCCTGATGCTCGTCTTATTTTCGCCTGCTGCCGCCAACCACGCAACACTGACCCCGCCATGATTCCCTTGCCGCACAAAATTGGCGGGTGGAACATGGTCGGTGTAGTACAGCGCACGCACGACGTAAACTTCACTCTGTGCGTTCCCCTCGACGACCGACCCTGCGACCCGAAATCTACACGGTTGATACCTTTGCAACTTCGGTGCAGTATTTACTACGATCCTGCCGACGATGACTGTGTCCTGGTCAACAAATCGTGTGTGAGCTTCTATCTCACCAGCTTATGTTCTTCAAAGATCCGCCGGCGCCTATCGTATGACCAGACCGTGGTGATCAAGCCCGGTATGTGGAGGATTTCAGTGGAGGTTAATGACCGCGCGGCTGAGAAACATCTCGTCGACTTCCTAGTGCAGCGGAGGCAATTCACCATCACTTTGCATGAAAGTCTGCCTGGCTCTTTATCTGCCGCCAAGCGCCTTGCCTTCGGCGAGGAGCAAATGGCTGCCAAGCGACGAAGGCGGGAAGGGGACGTGACAGAAGTCATCCTTAACACAGCTACAGACCCGACATGCAAACCAGCCGTTGCCGATGTTGCCAAATCCCTGGTTCCCGCCATGACAGCCTCACGGAAAATTGCTCGAGCGGGCGGCACACCACTTCTAGACCTCTCGGATGGAGGAGTTGCCGTCGTCCGCTCTAAGCCGTCCAAAAACGACCAGATCAACTATTCGCCCCTGACCAAGGAACCCGGCGGTGTTTCTAGGTGCGGCAACCAGACCACCTACAGACTCCATCGGCTGGAGCGAATTGCTGATACGCTGTCAGCCAGCCTCTTCACCGGCCGCCACTCAGCGTTATCGGGAAAGGTTGTGGCGAAGGTGATCAGGTATAAAGGCAAGAGGGCTGAGGATCTGATAAAATGCGCGACGGTCTGGAAACGAGAAAAGTCCTTCCTGAAAAGCTACATCACGTATGTTCCTGTGCCCCAGAAACCGACCGGTGTATCTGACCTTTGCTAATGATTAATAGCCAAATATAATTTCCCTCAAGGCCTTCGACGGCCGCGTTTTTGCTATGCTCGTCGAGGAGCTTCCACCATCCCTTCACCGCGGGCTTCATTCGCCCTTCAAGCCAAGCGAGGCCCATACGATACTTGATGGCACGTCATCCGCCCTCGCATATCTTGCGGACCAAAGGGTCATCCACAACGACATCAACCAGTCAATATCGCCTATTCGCCTAAGCGCGGCGCCGTTCTTCTCGATTTTGGACTAGCTACGACGATCGATGAGAAGGGGCTACCAGGTGGTACCCCTTGGTATATCCCGCCTGACCTTGTTATACAGCGAACGCGAGGGACACCGGGCGACATGTGGGCCTTGGGCATCACAATGCTTTATGTGCTGGGAAAGGTAACTCTTCCGGAAAGGACAACCAGGGGCTGGCTCATCCGTAACGTGACAAACCGGCACGGGGAAGCTCGTGAACGCTTGCTGGGCTGGCTCGATATAGTCGCTTGCGCTAGGGCGAAGTTAGATCGGACTGGCATGGTGGAAAATACCGTTTTTCAGATGCTAGAGCCCGGAAGCGACTCGAGAATTCAGGCCACACAAATCGCAGCCGGCCTTCAGGATTTGAGAGAAACGTCGGCTATCAAACCTCGGCTGTCCAACTTGGAGCCTCGGCCAGAAACAAATACAACCCATCCTAGGAGGGAGATCACAGAAAAGAAAAGCATGATGCACTTCTTATGATCAGCCAGTCTCCCTATTTCAGGGCTTTTTGCGCGCGCATGACCATTATCTTCTCCAGAACTTTGACGATCAACATCGAATAGAACCATGTCAATGATCAAATCTCTGAGCTTCAGGCATCCAAAATTGCAGAGACCGCAATCTGGGTATTGCAATGGTGTGATAACAAAAGCGGATCCGTAATTGCCAATGCGCAATTACGGCTTATATCACGACAAATGGTAAACGCGCCGACTTTGGCAAAGTTCGCTCGTCCCTCTTCGCCCGGCATCGCCCGTATCGCCATCCACAGCTGTCTCTAAGCCGAGTGTCGCTCTTAACCATCGTTGACGGCACTCGCTTGAGGCGACGCATGGCTGACAAGCGTGCTGCGTGCGAGGTTACTGCATGCCGAACAAGCTGTAACGGACCAGTACAAATAAGTTGTTTGCATCTTTTCGCCAGATCATGTCTGACAAGTAGAAGAAAACTCCTTGCTGCGACAAAAGGGATTTGATGAGCAGGCAACCAAAGTGGCCCTTCCAGAGAAGCAAGTTAACGCATTATAGGGCTAGTTAGATGCCCAGCGGCGGCGCAAGAGGAAGAAGGTCCGGTTATCGCCCAACAGTACCTTCGCTGATATAGAGCAGATTCGACAGGCGCAGATTGAAACTGGCGAAGTAGAGGATAGTCCGGATGAATCCAGCGCATCGGAAATATCCAGCGGGGCCGAAAGTTGCATATCGGTGGGCGGCAGACGAAGTGAAATAAGTGGTGATAGTGATGATGGTGGTTTAAAGGCGGGGCTGATGCAAGAGGGGGGTAATTTGAGTGATGAGCAAGAAGACTGATCATTTGATTTGAACCCCTTCCGCCCATCGTGTTTGTCAGGGAATTCAAGTTCGCGGACGATGTCGCTGAGAAAGTGGCGTCGCAATCTAGTTGTGGATATGAGCGATATGGAACTGACTAGCCAGAGGGAAGGACAGGTTGTTGACTGATGAGACCCTACTGTTCAAATCATGGCCTTTGCTGATGGTGCTCTACTCCTTTATTCCTCAACCTATCCCTCTGTCGTGATTCCTATGAAGTCCGCCAAAGACCCCTTCCATAAAGATACCCAGTACTGACCACACGTTCATTATTTTGAGTTCTTATTTCGTTGTTGCGCGTCGGTTTCGGAGTTCATATCCTGCAGGTTGATGTAATTTCTTAGTGGTGATGAGCCGACATTTCCCTCTGAACGTTCCCCTTGCGTTTTGTGTTTGCGTTGGAGAGTATGTCGGAGTACTGTATTCTGTCCATGCTTGCCCATGACCAAGTCGAACTCGGCTTTGGGTATCACAATGTCCTTATGATACAGTTCGATGCATATTTCCGTTTCGCTGACTCTCACATATACCGCTGAACGCGATTTTTGCTCTTCTTTGATCTCTGGGTATATGGCCCCTAAACACTTAACCCACCCACCCCAGTTACGCAAAACCCCCACTTCCGCAAATGCCGAAAATGCCGCATCTATCCCCTTCCATTAACATCACCACCTTTTTCAAACTATCACAGCATTATCCATTTGCATCCAAACAACGCCATTTTTTCAGAATACCTTTATCATCCCACTATGAAGCAATATACCGAATTTGAGCTCCAATGGGCGCTTCATGATATAGGAGATGGGCTCCCTATCAGCGAGGCTGCCCGTCAATGGGGTATCCCATACCATACCCTTTACTATCGGTTGAAAAGGGGTAGGCAAAGCAGAAATGCTGCCTTTGCTGATATGCAGCGTTTAACCCAGTCCCAGGAGGATAATCTGGTTGCCTATATATCAACCCAAGAAGCTCTTGGCTATCCTCTTTCCCATGGGCAAGTGAAGGGACTGGCAGAGCGTATGATGGGTGATGGGCAGCGACCTCTTGGAAGTGGATGGGGCGATTCCTACGGCGAAACCTATCTTTCCGATCCAAGAGATCTAGGGCGATGGATGCCAGGCGCTGGCGAGCCTATGATCCAGAGGTTATCCAGCGATTTTTTGACTGTCTGGATAGTATCCCTGAGATCAAGGGCATCCATCCATCCATCCGCTGGAATATGGATGAAACTGGCATCATGGAGGGCAAAGGGACTAATGGGTTAGTGCTGGGCTCTGCCGCATCGCGATACATCCAGAAAAAACAGCCTGGATCCAGGGCATGGATCTCACTGTTGGAATGTGTGTCTGCTGATGGGCGATCCCTGCCCCCATTGGTGATATATAAGGGCAAGTCAGTCCAGGCCCAGTGGTTCCCATCTAACCTATCTAGATACGATAGGTGGCACTTCACAGCTACTGATAATGGCTGGACGACTGACCAGACTGAGGACCTTTCTCTTCCTCCATGCCCTGTAGATGTACTCTTGGAGCAGAACCAGCGCCTGCTCTGCCGATCGCTGCTTCCGGGCCCCGAAGTGGCTTGTAGGCAGGAGCCCGTATGTCTCGACAGCATGCGATATCCTCTCGGCCATCACCGACTCAAGCACCTTCCCCAGTGTCGACAACAGCGGGATCGGTCGCTAGGCCTTCGCGATGGTGTAGTCGTCCTTGTTCGGTTTCTACAGCGGGATGATCTTTGCGTGTCTCCACTGCTTAGGCAGTTCTCCCGCCTCCACCGAGGCCTGGAACAGCGCGTGAACCCGGTGTTTCACTGCGGGCCACGTCTGCTTCCACACGGCTACTGGCAGCCCGTCCTCTCCGGGTGTTTTCCACGATTTCGACGCGAACAGCTGTCTCTCCACCTCTTCTAGCGTGATGTCGGGGAAGGGCACGGGCGGCCGTTGAGGACGTTGCCCCTCGTCGTCGATCCGATCCGGAAGCGGAGGAAAGAAGGCAGTCAACAGTTCCTCCGCCTGTTCCCCGGTCTCTTCCGTCTTTGAACCGTCTGCTCTGGTAAGCTGGGGGATCTTGTCGAACGAGGCACCTTTGTCGGCGCCTAGATACTTGGCTGCCTTCCAGATGTTCGTATCCTCGGCCAGGAACTCATGCCAGTGGTGCTTCTTCTGTTGTCGGATTGCGTCGTGGTACTGCTTCGCCGCTGCCCGTGCTCGCTCCTCAAGATCCGGCGGACAGTGGCCCGCCCGTCTCTCCGCCCTCGCTCGGTTCCTCCAGAATGTGTGGATCCGGCGCAGCTGAGTGAGGTCGTGATTAGGCTTCACTATATCGTTTAGGATGGTCCGTGGTACGCTCATAGACACAGGATTCACTGCATTTTTAACCCCCTCAGAGACGTTGAAAGTCAGCGAACTAAGAAGGTTGGTGTGTGTGGAGGTGTCTTAGTCTTCCGTCATGGAGGAACTTATGGAGGCGGAGATTGTGGTGGAACCGGATGACGCCCCTTTCTCGACATCAAAGCGCCCGATTCGAGTAACGAAGCCGACCATCAAAATCCGAGCCACGACCCGACAAGAGGACGGGACAGTGCAGGAACCAAAGAGAACAACCCGGAACACGACGCGACCAACATCAATCGAAGGAACGACGGAGCGAACGAGCGAAATCAGACGAAGCAATGGCGGCGGCGGAGGAAGTAGCGGAAGCAGCGATGGCAGGGCAATGCTCCAGAAGGCTTTGGAGCTGCTGGGTGAATTCCGCAAAGAGTCGCAATGGCTGAAGGAAGCTCTCGAGCGGCAGATGGAGGTGGCACAGAAACAGGAAGAAATGATACGCGACTTGAGCTCGAAGATGGATGAAACCACGAAACAGATGAACGAAGAACTGAAGCAAGCCCGCGAAGAACTGAAGCTGGTCCGCGAGCAACTCGAAACGATGGCAACAAACGCCAACTCCCCGCCTATGTCGTATGCCGATGCTGCGCGATCAGCCCCGTCATCCCAACCGACCAACCTCCGAACGCTTTCGTCTTTCAACACGACGCCGTCCAACCTCTCCGACACGCTGTACTGCACAATTGATACGTCTCATGCCCAAAGCGAAGCTGCCGAGCAAATGTCGGTTGGCTCAATCCGGACGATGGTAGAGAGCCAGATCCGTGCTGCAGAAGGTAACACCGCGTCTTGGCGGTGCCGAGCAGTGACGAAAGACCCCAGGAACCCCCATCGAATTAGGATTGCTTGCAGAGACGACGACGAACACGCGATGGTGAAGCGAGTGGTGGAAGCGAACCTGGCATCAGGGGCCCGGGTCCTCCGAGACGACATCTATCCAATCCAATCGCACAGCGGTGCTGGATGAGAACGGGAACATTCGCGACGGAGCAGCTGAGGCCTTTGGCCGGGAGAACGACGCAACGATTGCTAAGATAGCATGGCTGAGCGACAGAAGCGTCGCGAAGGCGTACGGTTCGATGGTGGTGTATCTCGGGAAAGCGGCGGATGCGCGCAGACTGCTCAGCGAAGGCTTCTTTCATGCGGGGGGAGAATCTGGCTACACCAGGTCCTTCGAGCGCCGAGAACGCCCGCAACAGTGCTACAACTGCCAGGAGATCACTGAGCACAAGGCCTACCAGTGCAACAAGCCCAAGGTATGCGCGAGATGTGCCGCGGAGGGGCATGGCCACCACGAGTGTAGTGCGACGATCTTGAAATGCGTTCCGTGCGGAGGGCCGCACGAGTCGTTCAGCCGAAACTGCAGGAGACTCTTCCCCGCTCGACATGAGTAGAAGGTTCCGAATGATGCAACTCAACGTGATGAAACGGGGCGAGATACACGAGAGCTTGATGAACGATGAGTCAGTTCGGGATGCGACGGTGCTGGCGATCCAGGAGCCGCAGGCGAGGGTCATCCAAGCCCGCCTCCTCACAACCCCGATGGGGCACCAGGGGTGGACGAAGATGGTCCCGTCAGTGTGCAGAGAGGGCAGGTGGGCGATCAGGAGTATGCTATGGGTGAACGAGGGAGTGGAGGCGGAGCAGGTGCGGCTGGAGTCACCCGACGTGACGGTGGCAGTTGTCCGGCTCGAGGAGAGGCTGGTGGTGGTGGCGTCGGTGTACGTGCCGGGAGGTGAAAGCCGTGCCCTGCGGAACATATGCGACAACTTGCGACGAATCGTGACGGATACTAGACAACACGCGGATAGGGTGGTGGATGTGGTCATTGCCGGCGACTTCAACCGGCACGACCAGCTCTGGGGAGGAGACGAGATATCGATGGTGAGGCAGGGCGAGGCGGACCCGATCATCGATCTTATGAATGAATTCGGCCTCAGCAGTCTACTGCCGCGTGGCACGAAGACGTGGCAGAGAGGAGAGCACCAGTCGACCATCGATCTTGTCTTGGCGTCTGAGGATCCGACGAACTCGCTGGTGAAATGTGCGATACACGAGACGGACCATGGGTCGGATCATAGGGCCATTGAGACGGTTTTCGACGTCTCAGTCCCCACACCGACACCACGGGAGCGCCTGCTCTTCAAGAATGCGCCGTGGAAAGAGATCAAGGCCAGGATCGGGAAAGCACTGGAAACGACACCTTGTGAAGGGACGGTGCAACAAAAGACGGACAGACTGATGGCGGTGGTGATGGAGGCGATCCACGCCCTGACACCGAGGGTCAAGCCGTCGCCGTACTCCAAACGGTGGTGGACAACCGACCTGACACAGCTGCGTCGGATCTACACGTACTGGAGAAACCGAGCGCGTTCAGAAAGGCGAGCGGGACCGGCCAGGGCGGACTTGGAAGAAAAGGCAAAGGCGGCATCGAAACAGTACCACGACGCGATCCGTCAGCAAAAGAGAAAGCACTGGAATGAGTTCCTAGCGGACAACGACAACATATGGAAGGCGGCTAGGTACTTGAAAGCAGGCGACGAGGAGGCTTTCGGCAAGGTGCCGCAGCTGGTCAGGGCAGACAGAACAACGACGACGAACCACACGGAACAAGCAGAAGAACTACTCGCCACCTTCTTCCCCGCCCTCCCCGCAGACATTGACGAGGAAGGAGACAGACCGCAGAGAGCCGCGGTGGAGATGCCGCCCATTACGATGGAAGAAGTGGAACGCCAGCTATTTCCGACAAAGTCGTGGAAGGCACCCGGAGAAGACGGGCTTCCGGCGGTGGTCTGGAAGCAGATCTGGCCAGTGGTGCGGGACTGGGTGCTGTCGATCTTTCGGGCTTCGTTGCAAGAAGGAACACTACCCCACCAGTGGAGACATGCAAAGATTATACCACTTAAGAAACCGGGCAAAGATGACTACACGCTGGCGAAGGCATGGCGACCGATCTCGCTGCTGGCCACACTGGGTAAGGTATTGGAGTCGGTAGTGGCGGAAAGGATATCACATGTGGTCGAATCCTATGGTCTGCTACCGACAAATCACTTCGGAGCCAGGAAACAACGATCGGCCGAGCAAGCGCTCTTGCTCCTCCAAGAGCAGGTTTACACGGCATGGCGAGGCCATCGTGTTCTCAGCCTCGTCAGCTTTGATGTGAAAGGAGCGTACAATGGCGTGTGTAAGGAAAGACTGGTCCAAAGAATGAAAGCGCGAGGCATCCCGGAGGACTTGCTCCGGTGGGTATCGGCTTTTTGCTCCGACCGCACGGCAACGATTCAAATCAACGGGCAGTCGTCTGAATCGCGAAGCCTACCGCAAGCGGGCCTTCCCCAGGGGTCACCATTGTCTCCGATACTGTTCCTCTTCTTCAACGCAGATCTGGTGCAGAGGCGCATTGACAGCAACGGAGGAGCGATGGCCTTCGT
>JASUDE010000698.1:0-20368 GCA_034509685.1 Colletotrichum cereale | reverse complement strand
GTAATTAAGGGTCCGGGGTCCGGGGTCCGGGGTGGGGGAGGATTTGAGGTGTGCTCTGTCGGGAACTACGTCCATCGATGGGGGACGAACGATTCTGTTTTAATTGCTTGGTATATTGAACCTTCGCGTTGGCCTTCCCGCGTGGCGTCTTGGCTGGTTTGCATCCGACGTCCTTGATATCGTGTGTGTGTTCTGTTCAAGCGCTCTCGTCCCGGCGACTCCTGGGCTGTGTATCTGCCGTGTGTGATGGGGCAACGAATCTGCAGTCCGCTCCTTTACGGCTTTACATGAGTTCTTAGGACTTGAAGCTTGTTCCATATGTTGACTAGAGTGGGTTGACTTGCGTGTTCGCGATATTCGTGTCAGGCATGAACCGCATGGCCCCGCGCAATGTCGTTGTGAACGACAACGGTCTCGGAGGAAATACTGAGTAACTTGCGTTCTGAATAAACGAGCCGACTAAGTCAACGGCTCTCTCACACGTCTATTTAGGGCCAGCCCGCGTCTATACGCGCGCTGCGACTACAGTTATATGACACCCGTGCTCGCTTCTGTACACACGTCAAAGACAGGTGCTCAATCGTCCTCCTCGTCGTCGTCGTCATCCTGGCTGAGACCGGCCAGCTCGAGCTTCGCGTTCGTCACCTCGTCCCGCTTCATCATCAAGCACTCGGAGGGGTCGATCGACATGCACAGCTTAGGGTCCTCCCCCTGCCTCTTCTCAAGGCCGTCGGCCGTCACGTCGGGCACGGCGAGCGTCGCTCTGCCAAGGGTAAACGCCTGGATACCCTTCTCACCCCCACAATCATTTTAGCCATTTGGAACTCGGGAGAGCCACCGCGGTGTGATACCGGGCACTGGGCAAGCCTTCTCGCGGAAGGGTTCAAGGGTTCTTACCGTGCTGAGAGCGACGCCCGAGAGGCCCAAGCGGAGGGGGTGCACGCCGGCGGCGGCGGCGAGCCCGACGGCAAGGAGCGACCGGAGATGCATCGTGGAAAAAAGGCTTGTAAGTAAAAGCCCTTGATTTAGTCAATTGTAAGGATAAGAATGATGACTGAGTGGTCGCCAGCTTAGTAACAAAAGTTATGACCCGGGATAGAGGCGGAAAATACGGAGACCTCGCGAAACTACTTTCAGCTGCTGCCGTTTCGCGGGAAGGGGGACGTCCGTTTGTTTAAGTATTCCCGCTCACCAGCCAAGGGTTGGGCTGCCAACGAGTCGCGGCATGTCATCGAACGTACACAGCACCCACGACCAACCAGCCGGGTGGCGGGAGCTTCCTAGTATGGCTATGAAACATCGCGGCGTGGAGGCCAAACCGGTCGTCTGGTTTCATGCGGGGGACGGGGGGACGGGAGAGGGCCTTTGGTGCGAGCACCTGTCGGGGGCACGAGAGCCAGCTCGAGCAAAAAAAGTCTAAAATGGATGCGGACCACCAGTGTGCGTCATGCTCACGCCGGGAGCCTGTCCTTTTTGTGTGTGTGAATAACATGGAGAGGTTTTGACGGTCCCCCGAAATAGACAGACCCTTCTCGTGGTCTAGCTTTGAGGTTGTGAAGGTTTACAACTTCTAGGAATCTGCCATTTGATCGGTGGGCTTTCCTCCTCCCTTCCTTTTGTTCTCTTCCTTTGGGTGGGCAGCTTTGCCGTCACTGGCCAACTGCTACGGGCAGCTTTTGTGAAACAACCCGCGTTTCCGGCGCGCAAGCCCTTCGGGATACGATTGCCGTCCGGAATGCGGGCCCGAATTGACAGACATACTCGGGGACTCGTGGAGCTTTTGTTCTCGCGCCGCCCGGGGCCATTGGTTTTGGGTTTGGCGGGTCGGACCGCCGCCGCGTAACGGCGGATTGTGGACGAGCCATCATCGTCACAAAGCCTAGTCGCTGTGACTGCAAGACAACTGATATACCTCGCTGGAAGGCGAAAAACGGTTCACGTGTGAGATGTTGTATTGAAAAATTCAACATGACTGCTTTTCCCATGCCTTTGAGGGGGGAGGGGCTGGCTGGGTGTGACCGAACCCCATCTATGGGCCATCAAGGTCCTCCTTGGCTAATTATATATACCTTTTTTTATTTCTTCTTTTCTCTTTCGACTTTCATCTCAGTAGAGCTCCAGATTCTCCAGGTTTTCCAGATGAATCAACCCGTTTGGTGCCTGTCTCTCCGTCAGTCGTCTCGGTCGCCGAGATAGGGGGGTCAAGTTATAGGGAAACGGAAACTTACCGGGATATACTGCCTCAGCCGGACGCCCGCCTGCGCAAAGACGGCGGCCGTTTCCGTGTCCATGCTGTAGCCGTGGGCGTAGACGACCTCCTCGATGCCGACCTGGCAGATCTTGATGCTGCAGGTCAGGCACGGGCAGGTGTCGCAGTACAGCACGGCGCCGTCGCGGATGCGCTCGCGGCCGGCCTCGAGCAGCGCGTTCTCCTCGGCGTGGATGCACAGGCAGGTCGAAAGGCCGACGCCGGACGAGTTGCCGGCGTTGCAGCGGGCGCAGCCGCCGTCGGAGCAGTTGCGCAGGCCGCGCGGGGTGCCGTTGTAGCCGGTGGAGATGACGCGCTTTTCGCGGCCGACGAGGACGGCGCCGACGCGGCGCTTCATGCAGTTGGAGCGCAGCGCGGCGAGCTCGGCGAGGGACATGAAGTAGGCGTCCCAGCTCGGCCGAAGGCGGACGGGGTCGGCGAGCTGCAGCTTGCCGAGGGTGGCGTACAGGTGCGCGAGGGAGGACGACGTGTTGAGGAGGCGGACAGTGGCGCGCGAGATGAGGGGCTGCAGGCCCTCGCGCGGGTCGTAGAGGTGCCTGTCCGAGGCGAGGGCGAAGGACTCGAGGGTGCAGTGCGGGTTGTGCAGGGCGCGGAAGCGCGCGTGCCGGACCGTCAGCGGGGCGTCGACCGAGATGAGCATGAAGAAGGGGCGGCGGGAGAGGATGTCGAGGATGGCCTCGTTGTGCACGTCCGTCGTGACGAACCGGGACTGCCAGCGGGTCGTGACGTAGTCCAGGAGGGCGTCGGCGGAGGCGAAGGCGAGCTCGTTGGTGGGTTGTGTTGGTGGCCGCGGCCCCGGGTGGGGAGGTTGTGACGACGTCTTCCTCGTCACCACGGAGTAGGCGCCGACGATCATCAGAGGCCGGGCGGCCTCCCTCGCCGGGCTTTTCGAGTGTCCGTCCCCGTTGCCGTTGCCGTTGCCGTTGACGGCGAGGGCGGTTTCCTGGGCCGGGAGGGTGCAGTCCGTCTTGAAGTGGCCCTTTTGTCTGCAATTGTAACAATAGGGCTTGTTCTTCTTTTTCCCCTTCGCGTTGAAAGAAGACTGCTGATGCTGCTGCTGTTGCTGCTGTTGCTGTTGCTGTTGCTGAGGAGCCTCCGACTCGTTCTTGCCGGCGGTGGACGGCGCGGGTTCCGGCTCCGGAGGAGTGTAGGCCGGAGTCTCGTCGCGCGGTGGAGCTGACGATGGGTCCTCCAGACGAAGCAGCTTGAAGCCATGGTGCTCGACCAGATACTGTGCGACGGTCTTCTTGCCGGCGCAGATGCCTGCTCGGTGTTAGAGAAGTCTTTCTCACCATGGTAGGCACCACACAGAAGGTTCAACACCGGGGGAAACTCACCGCCGCAGATTCCGATGAGCATCTTGACCAGATGTTTGACTTTAAGATGATTGGAGAACCCCAGGTAGATTAGATGATTGTAAAGGTTTGTCTCTTTGTAAGCGTGCATTCAAGGCTGTGACAGGTTTTGGACTGCTGGCTGCGAACACTATAAGCTTTTGCAAGTCAACCCGGCAACCGGTGTCCAATTGGAAGGCCGCGATGCAGGATTCCTTGCACGCCTGGGTTCGGAACGCGTCTCCACGCGTAAAGGGGATATTTCCACTCTGGGCCCGATCGCTCGAGCTCACCCCGCGCACATCGGACCGAGATAGCCCGAGGTTTAGCCGGCGGGATCTACAGGGCATGACACAATAGCCCCGTGCACTGAGCTCCCCCCCCACCTTGGAAGTCCTGCTGGGCAGCTGGAGGGGGTGGGGGAAGCTGCTGCTGCCCTACCCAGGTACCTCACTAGGTGGTGTCATGCCTCATCTGTCAGATCAGACAAACCATCTTACCCCCCACCAAGGAAGCTCTCACAAGCCGTGTTCTTGTGACTCGTAAGGCGCGATTTGAAGAGACTCTTCGTACAGGTGACCTGTTTTTCCAACTCGACATTTCAATATTGTTTTCCAGCTGCTAGCGGCTTCGCCCTGACCCCTCCGCTTTGTCCGGAGTCCATTTGCAAGTGCGACGACCTGCCTGTTCCCGCTTAGTGAGGGTCTTGAGTCATTTCGATCCAGAGAAACGCCTGGTTCGGACCTCTCCTCCTACATACACACTCTCCTGAAGCTCTCCAGAATCTTGCACACCTCTCGTCACCAACATCGCAGCGCACTCCGAGACTCCAACTCCCCGGCGCATCGTATAGCGAGTAGTACTTCCGTTCCCAGTACCTAGTCGCCCAACAGTGCGCGCCCGCCAGAGCTCGCCCGCCATGGCAGCAGCGATCCAATATGCGCCGTTCTCCTCCGAGATCGAACTCCCCTTCTACGCCGCCCTCTTCTCCTCCAAGCTCGAGCATGACAAACTTGACGACTCGGCGCGCCGCGTGCTTGGCCAGTACACGACCTTGCCGGTCGAGCCGGGTCAGAGCTGCAAGATGTCGATCCTAGGCAACGCGCTCACCAGCGACCAGTAAGGTGCTCGCAAGAGGGCTTGACGTCTGCTTCATATTGACCACGTCAGGACTGACGAGGAGACCAGGCCCAACGACGAGCATGTCCGCGCCGAGGGCTGGATCAAGAATGTCAACACGATCGAGGACTTCAAGAACACCGACAAGCAAGCCATGCTGAAGCTTGCAGCAAGACACGTAGGCTGGGACCGCAACCTTTGGTAGAGATCCCGCGGATATGGCTGACACTTGCTTTCCAGGTCTGGGACGCCATCAACGACGGCAGCATATACTCCGTCCCCTCCCTCCTCTCGTCCTTCACGATCCTCTCGTACGCCGACCTGAAGAAGTACAAGTTTACGTACTGGTTCGCATTCCCGGCACTGCATTCGGACCCCCAGTGGAAGCGCACAAGCCCGATCGGCCGCCTCGACCCCAAGGAAAGCACGGCGCTGGTCGACCGGGTGGGCACTTGGCAAGCGAACCGCGACAAGAGGCAGAACGGCTTCTTCCTCGCCAAGAAGGCCCGGGGCGTGGATGTCAGCGATTTGGATAAGGATGCAAACAGCGACCTCCACGACCTCAACGACGCTTTTGGCTACGTGTGGGAGGTCGCCAATCTCGGCGACTTTGAGAACGGTTTCTTTGACGATGTTGCCGAGGAGGACCGATACGTCGCCTTCGTGGACCCGTCGACGTACCCCGAGAACCCGTCTTGGCCTTTGCGCAACCTCCTGTGGCTTATCCGACAGCGCTTCCGCCTGACAAAGGTGCAGATCCTGTGCTACCGGGACATCAGATCAAGCAGGCACGCTGCCAGAAGCATCATTTTGCCTTTGGAGATGGACCCCGTAGAGCCTCTTGCGGTCACGGATATGCCCAAGGTTACCGGTTGGGAGCGAGATGGAGAAGGTAAGCTTCGAGCTAGGATCGCGAACCTTGGCGAGTACATGGACCCCGCCCGGCTGGCGGATCAATCCGTGGATCTGAACCTCAAACTCATGAAATGGCGAATTTCGCCGAACCTGGATCTGGACACAATCAAGTCCACCAAGTGTCTGCTGCTGGGAGCTGGCACACTCGGCAGCTACGTATCCAGAAACCTCATGGGCTGGGGCGTCCGCAAAATCACTTTTGTAGATTACGGACGGGTGTCGTACTCGAATCCCGTCCGGCAGCCTCTGTTCGAATTCGAAGACTGCTTGGAGGGTGGAAAACACAAGGCGCCGCGGGCTGCGCAAGCTCTGAAGAGGATTTATCCCGGCGTCGAGAGCGAGGGCCATGTTCTATCCGTTCCCATGCTGGGCCATCCCTTTACGGACGAGGCCAAAAGCAAGGCGGATTACGACAAGTTGAAGCAACTGATCGACGACCACGATGCCATCTTCCTCCTGATGGACAGTCGAGAGTCAAGATGGCTCCCCAGTGTTTTGGGTAAGGCCGCTGGCAAGATTGTGCTCAACGCCGCGCTCGGGTTCGACTCATTTGTGGTGATGCGCCATGGCGCCGAGCCCGACAACGTGCAGCCAGAGGACAAGGAGCGCAATACGCTCGGCTGCTACTTCTGCAACGACGTCGTAGCCCCGGCTGATGTGAGTATCTCTGATATGGACGATACCGACCGAGCCTTTGCTAACTTTCCGTAGTCGCAAAAGGACCAAACTTTGGACCAGCAATGCACAGTCACTCGGCCTGGTGTAGCAGCGATCGCCTCGGCACTGCTCGTCGAGCTTTTTGCAAGTCTTCTCCAACATCCTCTCAAGCAACACGCGCCGGCGCCTCAGACTTCGAATGACGAGAAGGACCCCGTTGACCACGCGCTGGGTCTGGTGCCCCATACGGTCCGTGGATACCTGCACAACTTCAACAACAAGGTGATTCGCGGACAGTCATACCCGTGCTGCAGCGCTTGTGGTCCGCCGATTCTCGAGGCGTACCGGACCGACGGCTGGAGTTTCGTGAAGAAGGCGCTGTTAGAAAAGGATTACGTTGCCGAGCTGTCGGGGCTTGCGGAGGTGCAGCGAGAAGCCGAGAGGCGGTCGTCTTCGATGGACTGGGAAGAGGAGGAAGACGGAGCGGATGACGGAGACGGAGAGTTGATCTGAAGGTCACGAGGGGATTTTTGACGTTCCCAACCAGCATCTACGGCGGGATAGAACGAGGCGTTGGCATCTTTTGGTAGTGGGACTTTAGGGGCGTTTTTGTTTTTTGTTTTTGGGACAGTACAGGGGGTGTGAGATTTTACGGCGACAGGTATTTTGGTTTACATACAGCTCGTTGCTCTTCCTACGAAGCCGACGTTGGATTATGACGCTGGCTAGTCGAACATGGCCTGTGTCATGCAACGTTCGTTTAAAGAGGTTCATTCCTGATTACAACTCATCAAGCTACCATTTGAGTAAGCCTCGGGCTGACGAAGTTCCTGGTATCTCATCACAAGTCGAAAGATTTGTGATGATGATGATGATGAGATGCTTAAAGCCAGTGTGTGCAGATGACAGGGTTCCCCACACAGGTAGGTACCTAGGTGACCTAAGTGACCCTCTGCTTCCCGCCCGTGACAGAGAGAGTGCCCGTTTCACAAGTCTCCGAGCCTTCCGTCACCACTAACAGTTTCCACACTGCTGCAAACCAAAATCCGTTACCTAGTGACGATGCACCTGTTCCTTGGTTTGCTATTTTCGGACCCAGAGCCGATTCCCTAGCAGCCGCAGGATCGCCGCCCCTAACGCTACATACGCTACGGGGGGATTACCTAAGTGCGCTAAGCATGCATCTCTTCTCGTCAGGTGGTCCACGATTCCGTCGCGACACACGACCACTCCGTCCGGCATCATCTCATCCATTGTCACCATCTGTACATTTATATCGTTGCATCGCTGGTGGCCCATGAATGCTCTTGTTCCACACGTCTGAGTTTTATATGTCCCGTTTCATTTAAAGAATGTAGACAAGGTTACAAAAGAGCCCGGACAAGCCCAGGATTAGATCACTCCGAGACCGCAATCGGGAGTTGGGTGACACGACGTTCCTTGCTTGACGGAGTTAGAGGGTCGACGACGATAACGACGACGACGACGGCGGCGGCGGCGGCGGCGGCGGCGGCGGCGGTGGGTTTATTGGCCACTGCGCACGACGAAGAGGATACGCTTCGGTTTCACACTCCGTCGACACCACGCGTGCACGGCACGTCCCGGCGTTTTCCCACCGACACACATACACACATTGTCACTCATCACATACCATTGCATCTCGCCGCCGCACAACCCCAACAGACGCCATGCTACGCTCCATGCTCCGGCGCTTGACGTCGGACCGGCCCGAGTCGGTCGACGACTACGTCGGCGTCGTGGTCCCGCTCGTAGAGGCGCACCTGCACAGCCACTCGGCGCGGACGGGCAAGTGCGAGTTCGAGGAGCGGCCAAGCCAGGACGACGACAACGGCGACGACGCCGATGACGACGGCAAAGACCAGAGCGAGAGCGCGGGGATGCTCGAGATGAGCGCCGCCGAGTACACGATCGAGGGGCTGAGGAAGGAGATGAGGAGGGGCGGCAAGGGGCAGTGGACCAAGTATGAATGTGAGTTTTCTCTTCACTCTTCTATCTTCTTCTTATTCTCCTTCACTTTTGCTGGATACCGGGGTGGGGGGGGTATGAGGGTGTCGCCGAGCCGGTATGCTGATGACGTTGGACAGTGAAGTCGAAACTCATCAATAAGGCGATTCAGGATATCGGGATGGGGAGGTATAACTGGCAGCTCTTCGTCCTGTGCGGATTCGGATGGTTTGCCGATAAGTAAGTCCGAATAAGAACCCACAATGTCTTTGTATGAGAGGAGATTCTCCTTACTGACCTTTGTTTGATCCCCAGTCTATGGATGCACGTAAGTTGACGAGCGAGCTTCCACCGCACATTGATGAACCCGTCGGAAGATGCACTGACAACACCCAGGGCGTCGCTCTCACCCTCCCTTCTCTCTCTGCCGAGTTTGGCATCTCGGAGCAACGTGTCCGCTACACGACGTCGTCCATCTTCCTCGGCCTCTGCTTCGGCTCCTTCGTCTGGGGCATCGGCTCCGACGTGCTCGGCCGCCGCGTCGCCTTCAACCTCACCCTCCTCATCACCGGCGTCTTCGGCATCCTGCTGGCCTTCGCCCCGACCTGGGGCTGGGTGAACCTGCTCTTCGCCGCGCTCGGCTTCGGCGTCGGCGGGAACCTCCCCGTCGACGGCGCCCTGTTCCTCGAGTTCCTGCCCGACGCCTCGAGCAGCCTGCTGACGCTGCTGTCCGTGTGGTGGCCCGTCGGGCAGCTGACCTCGTCGCTGGCGGCGTGGTACTTCATCGCCAACTGGCCCGCCGACCAGGGCTGGCGCCGGTTCGTGCTCACCATCGGGCTCATCACCTTCTTCATGTTCGTCGTGCGCTTCTTCGTCTTCCGCCTCTACGAGTCGCCAAAGTTCCTGCTCACCAAGGGCCGCCAGTCCGAGGCCATCGCCGTCGTCCACGGCATCGCCTCCCGCAATGGCGCCAAGACCTGGCTCACCGAGGAAGTCCTCGACACCGTGGTGGACGGCGTGGCCGCTGACGCCGACGACGACGAGGACGACGACAACGAGCAGGAGCGCCCCCGAAGCAGCCGCGCCGGCGGCACGCTCCGCGAGTCGGGGAGAACCACCACCAACGCCCTCCGCGAGAGGATGAAGGCCTTCTCCGGCGAACGCCTTCGCCCTCTCTTCAAGACCCGCACCCTCGGCCTCGCGACCGTCATCGTCTGGTTCGTCTGGGCCACCATCGGC
Organism: Colletotrichum cereale; assembly: GCA_034509685.1. Classification (NCBI taxonomy): domain Eukaryota; kingdom Fungi; phylum Ascomycota; class Sordariomycetes; order Glomerellales; family Glomerellaceae; genus Colletotrichum; species Colletotrichum cereale. The sequence goes on along the minus strand of JASUDE010000698.1, from coordinate 10,870 downwards.
ATGGGCTACCCGCTCTTCAACGCCTTCCTCCCGCAGTACCTCTCGCACGGCGGCGCGGCCCCGCCGCCCGAGGGCTCCCCCGACGCCGGGGCGACGCCCATCACCCCGGACACGTACCGCACCTACGCCATCACCTCGGCCGTCGGCGTGCCGGGCAGCCTGCTGGCGGCCTACCTCGTCGACCACAAGTCCCCCTACCTCGGCCGCCGCGGCACCCTCGCGTGCTCTTCGCTCGTCTCGGCCGTCTTCCTCTTCCTGTTCGTGCGCTTCGGCACCTCGCCCGCCTCGCAGCTCTTCTTCTCGTGCGTCGAGGCCTTTTCGCAGAACATCATGTACGGCGTCCTCTACGCCTTCACCCCCGAGATCTTCCCGGCGCCCGTCCGCGGCGCCGGCACGGGCGTCGCGAGCTTCCTCAACCGCGTCATGGGCCTGCTGGCCCCGGTGCTGGCGGCCAACATGCCGGGCGACGGCACCACGACCCCCATTTACCTGTCGGGCGCGCTGATCCTCGCGGCGTTCGTGGGAATGTGCCTGATCCCCATCGAGACGAGGGGGCGGCAGAGGTTGTGAAGGGCTGGCGCGCGTCGCGTTCGCTTTGCCTGGTGGGTGTGTGTAGGGAAAAGAAAAAAGAATTGTAGATTTATGGGTTCTAGAGCTTGATGAGAGCCAGACAGGTGCATGTAATCGTTCAGGCGGAGATTGGCGCTTAGGCGGTTGCTGTTTAGGGAGGGGAGGATATAGTTACTGTCCGGCACTTAGCCTGCTCGCAGTCATCCCAGCAGAGATGCGGGCCAAGATGCCGAAGCAGGGGGGTTGGGGGGTTGTTCTGATGGAAAAGCAGCTAGAAGTTATAGTTCATCATCAGCACAAAAGTCATTTGGTATTCACTTTTTCTCTCCCCCCCTCCACCCCCCCTCGTCAACTGTCAACTACATCAACACCTTGGCGAAGGCGTCCCCGAGCCCGCGCTCCGCCAGCCACGCCTCCACGGCCTTCATGTCGCCCCGGTTCGCCCGCTGGCCGCGCCGCTCGCCGCCGACGGCGTCGGTGACCTCGCTCATGTCCGGGAAGGCGCGGGCCGCGACGCTGCGCTCGCGGTGCCGCTCGCTGACCTTTTTGTGGTGCGCGGGGATGTCGCCCCAGCTCTCCGTCTTGATGAAGCCCATGTAGTCGTCGATGGCGCGCTCGCCGCCCTCGAGGCAGAGCAGCCCGGGCTTGCCCGCGTAGAGGAAGCCCGTGAGGCCGTAGCCCGGCGCGTGGACGATGAAGTCGTCGCGCTTGGACCGCGTCGAGATGGACGGGAAGTAGAACCACGCCCGGACGAGGGGCTCTTCCTCCTCTTTCTTCTCCCCGTCGCCGGCGCCGGCGGCCCCGGCCTGCTCGAGGTGCTCCGCCGCCGCTTCCTTGACGACCTCGATCGTGCCGAACAGGTCCTCCCCGCCCCGTTCGGGGACCTGCGCGTTGAGCTGTGCCGTCGCCGCGCGGCTTAGCCACGCCGGCTGGCGGATCCGGACTCGGATCGGCGGCGCTTCCTCCTCCTCTTCCTCCTCCTTCGGTGCTCTCTCTCCTCCACGGGATAACGGCACGCTGATGTCCAGCTGTAGCGTCTTGGGGCTCGGCGAGCCTTCCTGTCCGGAGATGGCGAGGGTGAGCAGAATCGTGGCCTGCGGGGGTCTGGTGAAGGGCGGTAATGGCGCCGACGACGGGTCTTCGAGGTGGGACCTGAACAGCGAGAGGATCTGCTCCGATTCCCTCTCGATTGTGACTTCTTCCTCGGTTGGGTACATCGCCTTCAGGAGGTCGACCTGACCGATCTGGTGCTCGACTAGGTCGGCCGGGAGGAGGCGCCATGATGGCGAGGCCGCCATCGTGACTCTTGGGGGAACCCGTGATCCCCTCCGGTCTCGATCGTCCAATATCCACAGGCGAGAAGGGACGGAATGACGCGAACAGACTTTCTTGGAAAAGCGGTTTCTCAAACCCCTTTTCTTTCTTTCTTTTTTTCAGAACTGCTGTTTTGACGATCACCTCAATACGCAAGACTGGAGAGATTTTCAAACCCCGAGTTGAGCCACGTGTCAGCCACAAACGCCACACTTTCGGCTTTCTCACGATGCCAATGCTTTCCCAACGTCTTCTATCCAGTGTTGCGTCACGCAATGCCGAGCAGTCGTTCGTTTGCAAGTATGGAAAAAACTGGTGTATTGTTCTAGTTCGTACACCGCTGGTCGCCTTAGGCGAATGCGAGACCGGTCGAACCAATCACAGACAGTGGTAGCGTCACCACGGCGCAGCAAGTTCCCGTGTGCTTGTGATGATGAACAAGAAAACTCCATTCTAGTACACTTGGGTGATGACCCTCTAGCAGCTTCACGTTCCATGTCTATCCTCCCTTATCTGTTGCCCTTCGCACCCGCAGGCGCATCAACCCTCCGCTTCTGGAACGACTTGCCGATGGCATCTCTGACCATCGGATCCGCCCGGATGGTGTTCTGCACAAGCCAGTCCTTTACCTTGGAACGAACGCTGCTCAGCGCTTCCTTGTCGCCCGCAAACGGAGTCATCTCCATCTCTAGCAGCCTGCTCGTCTCGCTATCAAGACTGCGCGCAATCATCTCGAGCCGTTTCAGACCCTCATCCACGGCTGCGGCCGAGCTCTCGGCCGCCTTCTGCGCAGCCTGGCCCTCCGGGTTGATGAGCGGCCCGATCTGGCCAATGGCAATGTATATCGTGATGGCCGCCTGGCGAGCCAGAGAAACGAGCTGGAACTGCAGGTAGGGTGGGCGGCGCAGGGCCGTGCTAAGTACTGTGTTAAAAACGGCTAGGAAGGGCGGCATCTCGGGACGCGTGACGATAATGAGCTCTGCTACGAAGAAGGTGGCGAGGATCACCCATCGCCAGTACCGTCCCCATTCGAGGTACCCCAGCAAGCCCAGCCCGTAGGTAGCCATGGCCGCGACGCCGTAGTACGGGATCGTCCCCTGGAAGATGCCGCGTGAGACGTAGTCGTGGAAGGTCTTGCAGTTCTGCCAGGTGCCGACCTCGGGACCGAAACGCTCGTAGGCGAAGCGGCGAGCCGGGTCAGAGAGCGTCTCGGAGGCGGTCTTGAGTTGCATGAAGCGCGCGGTGGCGGCGCCCGTGTCCCCGCCGACCCCCGCCTTGTCCGGGTGGTAGACGGCGGCGAGGCGGCGGAAGCGGGACTTGATGATGCGCACGGGGGCGTTGGGGGCAACATCGAGGTCGGTGTAGAACGTGCCCTGCACGCGGAGGGTGCGGTCGGCCTCGATGAGGGTGTAGAGAAGGTAGAAGGAGACGACGAGGATGTGGATTCGACGGCGGTGCGTCGCGTACTTGGCCGAGCCGGGCTGCGGCTTAGGGTCGCCGGCGCGGATGACGATGCCGTAGTAGATTGACTGCACCCAGCCGGTGACTAGCTGCGAAGGAGTCAGTCTTGGTGATCGAGGATATCGAGTATTGGCTGACGAAAAGGATCATGAGTGGGTGCGCGTACATTGGGTAGAAAGGCCCATCCTAGGAGCGAGAGTACGTTCGACATGATGGAGCGCTGCGCATCACTGGTGGGGAGTTGAAGACGCGCAGAGAGGAAGAGAGGCGTGAGAAGCCGCGACGAAAGGGTGGTGCGGAGGGGGGGGAGGTTGAGAAATCGGATGGCAGGTTGAGGTGATGTCAATTCGTGATCAAGCGCTTGAGGACTCGCTGGCGTTTTCGACAACCTGGGAAGGAGTGCCCAGAGCTGACCTCATTCTTGCCGGACCTGGGCATAGGAGCCCAGATCCCTGTCCGGACGGGGGCGGATCACAGGGGGTGTGATGCTGATTATGTCATCAAGACGTCGTATCGTTAACCTGCAAGTGTGCAAGTGGCTTTGCACCCACCCACCTACGGACTGCTGAAAGCCACTTATGGGATATCCAGACTTATCCAGACTACGGGATTTCCTGACTACTACCATTGAAACAAACCCCGTCCTGTTACGCTCTACACCACACAGACACGGCTATTGTATATGGACCGGTCGTTCACGAGCTCGTAACCAGGCCAGAACGAGAACCAGGAAAGTCTCGACGTGTTCCATTAATCTTTTCTGCCCTGAATAATTATATTTCCTTCGGTAATATGGAAGTCAACCAAGCCTTCTGTCATGAGGATGACCTTCTTTGCCATTTAAATAGGATCATTACCAGCCCTTGTCAGAGTCAGATGAGAAAAGTTTCAGTTGATCCTACTCAGAGCCTTGTTAATCATCTCTAAGCCCATCACTAGATGATCGGCTCGAGTCGCTCGAGGAATAGCCGCGCCTCTTTTCTTTTCCCGGCCTCCAGCCAGACCACCTTGGCCGCCATGACATGCGACCTCTCCGCCTTGGCATCGACCGCTCAGGACCTTGGCCGTCATCGTTCGTAGCCGGCTGCTTTGCCGGTGCGGAAAGGAGCCGTGCAATGGTTCCTTTTCCCGCGATAAAAAAGCAGAACATAGCAACGGCCACTGTCAATGGCGCTGCAGCCATCCAGAAACGGGCCTGGACGTCCCTCCACTCCAATCCGATGCCGTCAGTCCCACCACTCATGCTAATATATGACGCCACGAAGCTGAGAGGCAGGAACGTGACAGTCACGACTGTAAACACGAAGACAGCTCGTCCTTGATCGTCCGTCATGATCTCCGTCAGCTCACTTACGAGGCCCTTGAGTTTCCTGCAAAGCTCCAGGATCCCATCCAGTTGCTCATTTTCCTGCTCTACAGCCCTGTTGATTTCGAACACAAGGTCTGCCTCGATTTTGATGAGCTTGTCTCTGTCCAATTCTTTGGCCAGCTTCGGATGAAGTGTCCTTGGGGATATCATGAGTGAGAAGTTTATCAGAGCCTCCTGCTGCAACTCGACCACGTCCTTGAGAAGGTTTAACTCGTTGCTCAGCGAACCGATCTGAAGAATCTGCCTCTTGTTGGGCTTACGTGAAATCTCGGAACCCTGCGAATTTCGTCACATTAGTATTGAATAAGCAACTCTTGTCGCTCCCCAGTTTCCAAGAGCCTCATGACGCTGGTCCTTGCGCGGAAGAGACCCTACTCACAAGATTCTTTGCATATGCAGTGTAGAGATCCGACGCCCTCTTTCTGTTCTGCACAGGCCTTCGCAACAAGTTGAAGAGAATCTGAAGGGATAAGTAATGGAGTCCAACAGATGTCATGAAGTTCTCTGGATCGCCCTCCTGTGCGGAGTTGGTTGGCGACACAAGCGCTCTCTCGGCCTTTCGGATCAGTTCTCCCGTCACTTCGCCCAGCCTTTCCAGAACCTTTTTTTGCGCCTCTACTTTTGGAGACAACAGGTCCCGTGTATTCTTGGTGTAGTCGAAGTCGCGGTAAAACCATCGGATCTCGTGGAGCACCTCTGGCATCGCGCAGACGAAGAGCACAATGAGCTTGAAAGCGTCAACAAGAGAGTACGGGATGCCGCGGTCTGAGCCTCGAAACTCGTCTTTGTACATCACCCCGCTCTGTATCGCCGCCATCTTACGGAGTATAGATGCCAGGATGTTATGGCCGGCATTGAGGAGGCCACAGAGCTCTTCGTCTAGTCGCTCCCTCAACGCCGCAGGAAGGGTGACGAGGTAGTCCCGAAGCACCCTGTCAGTCTTGGCCCCCACTCGATGCATCTTGCGGAGATGTAAAACGCCATTCTCCGGGTTGGAATAGATCACGCCTCGCTCGCAGTCGGGGCATCTTGTTTGGTCGGTGCTGGTGTCGAGTATGAACCGCAGATCCGTCTGCTTGATCATACCTCTAGAAACCACCCATTTTTGCTTTGACTCATCCTCTGTGTGGATGCTGTCGTGTGGCTCGATGTCATTATCGGACTTGCTCAGCAACTCGCTTGATGTTGGGTCCTAGGGTAACGATTGGCTTAGTGGTCGGTCATCCTTGATGCATTCCCGGAAGTCATGTTTACTCACTGCCATGATCTTTGCCAGAGCACCAAAGTACTTTGATGTCAGTGACGAACGCAACTCGGATGGTACGAACGCCTCGAGCGCAGGGATCGAGACGCGGAAAAGCTTTTCCACGAGGGCGGTCTGCTCGCCGCGTCGCGCATTGGGGACGGCGGCGGGACCGAATTCGGTCGCCTGGGACCGTCTCCTGTGGCTGAAGTCCCCAAAACTTCCCTGGACTGCCTCTTCGTAGATGTTGCTGCCGAAAGCATCGTAAACCTGTTGAACCATATGGCCGGTTCTGGACTGCTGGTACTTATATAGCTGTAGAAGGTCTGTCTCAACAAAATCCAGTCCTTCCCTGAATCTATCATTCACTTCCCCGACCGGCTCTATCCCGCTCTGCGCTCTCCAGTCAAAGAACGGGGGCACTTTTCTGTTGAGTTGCGGCGCGTCGTCAGGTATGTCTGCGCACAAATTAGTAAAACCCATGCTTGTTCCAGCGCACAAGAGAGAACTCACCTGGCGTGACATTCTCGACTAGAGCAAAGTTCAAAAACTTCCCTCCAGAACTGGGCCTGCCGGGAACTCGAGGCACTTCGCTGCTTTTTGCTTTTCTGTTGCTGCCATCCAGGTCTAGAGAAATATCCGACTTATTCTTCGTGCTTTCCGAGGTGGCAGAGATAGAGGAACTTGGCGACCTGGTACCCCGGCTACTTACAACGCTGTTGCTGGCGTCTGATTCATCGCTAGAGTAAAAGTTGAGAGATACTTTGAGGCAAGGAACCTCCTCGACTTTCACCAGGCTGGACCATCTCGAGGCGGTAAGTACCTCGTCGTTGGGCAAGTAGAAGCTGAGCTCGCAGTGGTTAAGGTCATAGTCTGCCCGGATCATCTTGTCTCGAACACTGGTCTCAAGTTCCTGCCCATTAATCGTCGTCAGCCAGTCGGGCTATTGTGATACGACGTACGAAGACATCATGCGAGATGTTCAGCGTTGAACTCACATAAAAGCTCTTGCATCTATCCACGGGGAGATAGAAGAGTCTTCGATCCTCGTCCATGATCTGGATCATGCGGTCACTCCTCTCTTCATTCAGGTTTTGGTCCCTGATGGTAACGCTGTCTCCCTCCAAGGTTTCCCTGGAAACGGTCCCATAGGTCAGGAGATCTGGATAGCTTCGTCAGCTCCTTTTCTTACTCCACACTTTTCGAAGAGTATTACTCGAGGCGCCCAGTAGCAGCCAGACTTGACCCACCCACAGGGCTTGGCTATTTGCCCGACCTTCGTTCTGATAAAAGTACTGGGATTTGTCTTGCTCCACCGAGCCTAGCTGGGTTGAAGCCTCATGAAGTCGGCGCGGTAAACAGTTCTCCTGTCCTTGGTACTCCTTGAATGCGCTCTTGAAAGAGTCCGCATAAAGGCAGGGCACAGAGGTGAATGTGACTGATGCGGCACATTTCTCATCTGGTCTTGTGTCACATCTGATGACTGTTCCGGGTTTTATATACCACAAGTCGTCAAGCTTTTTCTTCCGCATAGAAGCAAATAGCTGTTCTACAGCACTTCGTGTAGCATTGTCGGCACCAAAATCATACCTCGCAATGTCCTATTTGGTTTAGATTTCAGCAAAGTAACCATAGTCTTGGGCATCGACAGTTACCTCAAACTCAAGCAGACTCATGACAGGTCTTTTGACATGCCTAACGAAGATGGACTGGTCAGCTTGTTCAAGTTATTAGGCCTCAAGTCTTGAACACTTACTTCCATATCATTGTGCTGGCACCTGCTTGACTTGATTCTTTATTTGGGGGGCTACGCGAAACCTTTCGTTTCACTAGTTCCAGCGCCGTGAAATTCATCTTCTCAAATCCATCCCGGTAGATTCGAGCCGCGCTCAGCTCAAGAATCTCTGGTGGTATGTGTATGGTTTTGACTGTATTCAAGCTAGTTGTAGGTCGGCGTAGCGGTCTATTTGAGACGGAGCATGTAACGACTAACGCCCTCTCCGATATCAATCGACGAAATTCTTCCGTGTTAACACTGCTAATCGATGCATATGTAGATATGCTTCTGTCAGATGTGGTCGAGGATCCATCAGACGATGTGTCGTTTGACGACAATGAGGGTGAGGGCGACCCGGAGCGTTTCAGTTTGGCGATCCCTTTCTTCAACTGGGAGCGTAGGTTGAGAGAACGGTTGTTATGCCGCGGTCCGGACTGATCAGGCACCATCTCAGTAGCAAGCGTTGATCGACGAGGAACCCCCCGAGGTAGAGGTACTACTGCCAAATCGGAAAACCGCGGTGGTGATGACGGTCGCTGCTCTGACATCTCACTGCGCCCGGGTTTCGGCAACCCTCCAAAAAATAAATTTTGGGATATTTCTGAGGCCTTTTCTTCTTTGCTCTTCTTCATGGGCGGCTTACCGCCCCCGGCCATCCACGAGAGCATGGTTCCTTGTGCTTTGTTCCGACGCTCTATGTTTGGCGTTGCCGCGCCGACACCGCCCGGAAGGTCGCCAGGTGGTGGTCGGAGACCAGAGCCGTATGGATTACGCGGATAATTGGGCGGATATTGAAAACCCGGAGGTGCAGAAATATTTGGCTGAGGCATTGTGGGTTCTCCCCCTGGACGCGCTTCGGCCGGACGGGCCATTGGCCACATCTTCATTTCTACAGCCCAACCAGGCTGCACGAAGTGTCCCCAAGTAGCAGGGAGTATGATGTCGCCCTCTGGGCCGATGAGATCGTAGTGACCCTGCTGGACATGTGGTCCAACAACGTCGACATGGATAAACGCTTGTTTGATCAAGTCCTCCATGTTCTACCATGTGTCAATTCCTGGAACTCCAAGGCGAACCGGGGAGCAGTCGATGGTCTACCCAGGACTGACTTACGCTCCAAGTCTTGGCCATTTCGTAAGGGAATCGAAATTTCCTTCCCACCGCATCTTTGAACTTGATACTGTTGTCATTCTTCGCCGCATCGCTGTAAAAGGGCGGCTTTTTTGGGGTCGGTCTAGGGTATTGTGCGGCTTTCGCTGCCTTCTCTTCTCTTTCCTTTGCTTGATGTCTTGCTTTCTGTTTATCGTCTTCTTTTGCGGGGTTTTCTGGTGAGGGTAGCTCAGTTGCAATCTGCTCTTTGTCCTTTTTCTTGTCGCTTTCGAGGTCATCGCTAATAGGCTTTTCGCTCTGTTCATTCTTGTTTTCACGGGCGTCTTCCTCGACAGTAGGTGGTATATACTTGTTCGACATAATGGACAGGCTGTATCAAACACAGAATCCGCTTATGATATCCCAATCAAATTAAGATGAGACTGCGCGACTTGAACACCGCTACAGAGTGACGAAAGAGGGCGGCAGAGCAGTATAGATATGCACCGCACTTTTCCCACAGCCTTGTCAAAACCATGAGATATAGGGTAAAGGGTTTATCAAAAGAAGTCAAGTGCTGACGCTTACAAGTGGGGTATCCCTACATCCCTACCTCATAAGGATGGATGCGACAGGTGATTAGCTATGTTCCTTTAATGAAGCCAGTTGACTAATGCAAGACACAGGGTTGTTACAAGCAACCACTGCACGTTGGCGTGGCAGTGCGTGGAGATATGCTTGCCATATGCACGCAGCTGCCTGGACTAGTACCTAGTTATTGATCACGCATTTAGTGGCGTTGAGCCAACATGCCACTCCTGCTAGTGTCCAGCGCTCTCAGCCTACCTCAAATTACACTGCGTTCAGTAGGTCAAATCTCGTAAACTTGCTTCTGTTTACTAACAGCGTCTAATCTAGGTGTTTTAGAACACATGTTCAGATCTCAAGACAGGAGCAGCATCCATTCTTCCAAACGTTGTTTCGTTCAAGGTTGGCTTCGGCTTGAGTAGAGTTGAGGTCAGAGTTGACATTAGAGCTGGAACTCAAATTTATGGGGCCGGCGAGTCGCAAAGCTCAACCGATTGATAAGCTCAATATCTAAGTGATGATTTCGGATGGAAACAAAGACAAAACATCAGACTTCCCATCAGATAAAGCCTTGACCCGTGACTTGGAGCAGATTCTCTTGAACTGAGCGATAAGACGAAGACACTGGCATTCTTTACAAGATAACTGGAGTGACATTTCTTTTTCTTGCTGTTAGGTCATAATCGTCTCCAACCAATCGTTGGAGGCAGGCTGTCTACAAACAGCACAAATCGCCAAGCTTGTTGGTATTTGCAACAATCACAAGCATAGACATCGAATAAATTTCAATGATGCAGAATTCTATCTAACAACCTCATTTCTCTTGTTTGTCGCCAAGCGGGGATGTAAGCCAATCTACTGACTCGGCGGCGGAGCGGCCTCCTTGTACGAATGTACGAACACGACAAGAACCCAATAGTCTAAAATCAAAGTTCCGGACATCCGGCTGATGGCACTGGTTCGTTTAGATATAATCGACACGATAGACGCGGCCAAGCGTTCTACGACGATAGGGTGGGGACGTGACGCTCGGGATCGTTTCAACTTATGATGTCAATTACTTCCATCATTCTTTAGCTGAACATAGGTTGGCAGAGTGATAGGCCGTAATCCCAGTTGCGGGAGCCCAGAACCCGACGATGCCAGACAGCTGAGCGAGCCGATAGTAATAGAAATCATGTTTTAGTCCCATAATGAAGATGGAAAGGATGGTTGCCAAATGAGTGTCTAGCGACTCCAGGACTTGAGATTCTACCACCGCAGATAAATTTTTCCTGATAAGCGGGGCCCAGGCCGTTGGTTCGTCATCTTCGCTATTTTACACCAATTGTTGAGCAATTGGATGAAATCCGGATCAGGACCGGACTGTCACGGGCTAGAGCCCGGCCGAGATCTCCGGCTTTGCCGGAGCAGTTACCGAGATCCGGCTCCGTCGGACCCACTATTCTGCCGTAGCACA